>ML300789.1:0-22395 GCA_005239505.1 Nicotiana paniculata
AAATAATAAAATGATAGTTTTGCTGCTTTTAGTCTTTTTCATTAGTTTTGCTTTTGCGTTAGATCATATTTTTCAATACAACCTCAAAACCTTCTTTGGAATTGTCAAAGGTTCTTTTCGTAAATATAACTAATATTTTTTTCATTTCGCCCCTATGTAAAACCATTTTTTGTCGAAATAGCCTTATAATCTTCCTCGGAAGTGCCGAAGGACTATGTTCGTACAAATGATTATTGTGCTCGTTTTAACACCTTTTACCATTTCGTCTTTATTTTTGACCATTTTGTCGGGACAACCTTAAAACCTTTATCGGAAGTGTCTAAGGTTAATTTTCGTAAAAAATAGTCATTTTGTTTTTACCATGTCATCCTTTGTTTTGGCCATTTTTTCCAAGTCAACCTTATAGTTTTTGTTTAATAAAAAAAGGGGTATCAAATGGTTGTTTTTCGTAAAAAATAAATTTTACTTGTTTATCCATGTGTCAGGATATTTTTACAAAGACAACCTTAATACTTTTCTTAGAGGTACCGAAGATCCGTCTTCATAAAAATAACCATCTCATTCCCCTCACCTTTTATCATTTTGTCCTTGTCCGACCATTTTTTTTTAGCTTTTCCCCCATAAGAAGTTTGTCTATTCTAAAGGTCTACTTAGTGTCATTTCTTTGAGTTTAGATTAGGACTTGACCCCATATTTTTATCATNGGTTTGAGCAAGGAAAAATCAAGGATTATTTGAAAAACTTGGTAAACATCATGGAGATCGATCCTAAACGAGAACTCATTGAGGCTTTGGTTTATTTCTGGGACACGAAGAACAATGTGTTCCGTCTTAATGGGTTTGAAATGACTCCTACCTTGGAAGAATTCGCTGAATATACAGATCTGGGGAAAAAGAGTCGAATAAAAGGACTTTTAGCTCCCAGGGATGTCACCGCTACCAAGTTCCTTGAGCAGATGTGGATCAGCCACACCGAGATAGCACATGTGGCCCAGGGTCAGGTCCGCCTAGATTTCTTGTATGATAGGTACGAACATGTAGGGGGATTTTCAGAGTATGGACGAAGTTGGTTAACAAACAGAACCAACACATATGGCGAGAACACGGACGGAAAGCATTCATTGTAGCTTTCTTGGGGTGCATGGTCTTCCCAAGAGAGGATTGGAAGATCAACATTCGGTTACCTGGGATAGTCACAGCCATGATGAAAAGAAAAGATTCCTCTATTCTTCCTATGGTGTTAGCAGATATCTTTCGTGCCTCGACCAGGTGCTGGGAAGGAAAAGGTTTCTTTGAAGGTTGCAACCTCCTGCTCCAGATGTCGTTCATGGATCATCTTTTCCGTCGTCCTTAACAGGTAGACCACCGTACTTGTTGGGGTAATCATGTTCGCCAGTATAATGCAAGATTAAAAAGTGAGTTGGAGGTTCACAGTTTTATAGAAAGTGTCCAAGATTGGAGGGAGTATATCCACTCCTTAACAGATGATCAGATTACATGGAACTATCCTTGGTTCACCGCAGAATATGTCATCTATAAGTCATCTTTCCATCCATTTCTGATCTTGATGGGGCTTCGGGGTTATCATCCATATGCTCCCATAAGAGTTCTACGTCAGTTGGGTCACAAGTAGATAGTGCCCCCTGTAGAGGCTATGGAAAACTTTATTTGGGAAGGAACATCAGAGGCTCCCATTCGTGAAGCTTATGCTCAACGTGTTTGGAATGGTACTAAGATACTCGAGCGTGGAACCATGGTGGCAGATAGAGAACGGTGTGAGCTGAATCCTTCTTATCTTGAGTGGTCTTATAATCAAGATGCTCCCGCAGATAGACCAGGGATAGTCATGAAGAGCACCGCAGAGTGTGAGGCTGAGATTCAAAACAGATTTGGGTTAGCTATGGAACAGATGAAAAGAGATTATGAATCTGCCTTCGGAGCACTACAAGAAGAACTCGGCATCGTTAAAGTAGACAGGGATTTGCTATATGATGATTTTGAGAAAGAGAAAGCTCAGTGGGCACGAGAAAAACGATCACTCAAAGCCCAAGTTCGGAAGAAGAACATAGCCACAACCACTCAGCAACAGAAAGAGAGAGAAGCCCAGCTCAGGGTAGTCCGTGATCATGAGCGCATGAGTTACGCTTCACTAATCCAGAGCCTAAGGGATCAGTTAGATGGAGTTGAATCAAGTAAGGAGCGCCAGATCGTCGAGTTTGAAATAGAAAGACACCACTACCAAAAGGTGATCAATAGGTTAGAGGGGGAGTCAGTACAAGCTCAGTGCCAGAGAGATATGGCCTTAGAGCGCGAGCGTGATGCACTGGATCTAGCCGAAACTCGTGGTCAACAAAATCAAGAGTTGTATTTGGATCAGGAGCACATTAAAGGCAAGATCCTCGAGGTAGCCACATATACCTCCCGAGCTTGCAGGATTTGCCAGGGAATGACGCCCGAGTGGTTCGTAGAAGTATCAATGAACGTCGCCCGTCACATATCTGCAGACTTAGAGAGGATATATTGTGATGTTGGGGGTCAGCCACAGGAATACGTGCCATGACTACAATGATGTTGTTGGATTCTCCTGCAAAGATTAGAGTCTTTTTATTTGGCAGTCCATTTTGATTGTTCATTTGTTGTCATCGAGTCTGTAAGAGTCTTATGTATGTTAAGTCTTGTTATGTTGCTTTTTAACTTCAAAAGTCTGTTTTTGAGTCAAATTTAGTCTTGTTTAGATGTTCGTGTCTATGTAATATTTGTTTTCGGGTCTTGTATTAAAAAAAATTGAAAATCAATGAAAAAGATGTTCGTTTTGTAAAAATAATGTATATATATATCGTGCCCCTGAACTACGTAATGATCTGATTCATGCGGCGACATGATACGTAGGCAACCCCTAAAAGGTTCGATCAAAATATTTCAGTAACTCTAAAATGAGGGAACAAAAATAGGCAAGTGAAAAGAAAACGAAAAAAGAGAAAGAGAAAAAAAAAAAAAAAAATTTGAGAGCACCAATAAGCAACATCCTCATAAGCCGGGATGAAACATGAAGCCTTCCAAAAGCAGGTTAGAAATGGTGATAATGTTAGGAACCTGACATATTACGTGTGATTCATATGTGGAAAATGCTTAACCCTAACACGTTTCGTTGTCTCTTAGTCAGTAAGCTTAAGGTGGTTGGTTTGGGGTGAAACTGGAAACACATCACTACTTCACCAGATCTAAAGGGAAGGTACCAATGGCTAATAATGATGAAATCGAGTTGGTCAGTGACGACCCCCATGGTTAGTCAGCTGAGCAAGAGTCGGAGGAAGTGAGAAGATTAAAACAACAACTGTCAGATGTATATCAAGCTTGGGTCTCCGGTCAGCCTCCACCTCAGGGTCCCTCAGAAGGAACTTTTATCGTACCCCTGGCTACTCAACCACCGCTCCGTGAAACAAGTGATCACATTCTACCACCAGGGTACGTGCCAAACTACAACATCCATGTCGCCTCTGGTACCTCAAATGTGCGACCTTCAGCCGCACCAGTCAGGAACACCCCTCTTGTCGTGTCTGGCGCACCAGTATATACCGTCCTGCCACCACCACCTGTGACGAGGACAAACAATGAGCCACCATCTCACGCTTATGATGGACAATACTACT
Organism: Nicotiana paniculata; assembly: GCA_005239505.1. Lineage (NCBI taxonomy): Eukaryota > Viridiplantae > Streptophyta > Magnoliopsida > Solanales > Solanaceae > Nicotiana > Nicotiana paniculata. The sequence goes on from ML300789.1 coordinate 3,650, forward strand.
CTCCAAATATGGCTTTCAGGGTCTTGGCTCCATACAACCAGACTCCTCAGTACGAGTCCCCGGTGGAAAATGAAAAACCTACCCAGACAGTTGAGCCAGATGAGATGGCCAGGAAGATGAAAAGTCTTGAACAAAACATAAAGAACATGCAAGGACTAGGCGGTCACAAAAGTGTATCTTTCAGTGATCTATGCATGTTCCCTCACATTCATTTTCCGCCAGGGTTCAAGACCCCAAAATTTGAGAAGTATGATGGACACGGCGACCCCATCGCCCACTTGAAAAGGTACTGCAACCAGCTGAGGGGTGTAGGTGGAAAAGAAGAATTGTTGATGGCTTATTTTGGGGAAAGTCTTACGGGGGTAACCTCAGAATGGTTCATCGACCAAGATATCTCCCACTGGCATGTCTGGGACGACATGGCTCAGGCCTTCATCAAGCAATTCCAGTACAACATAGATATTGCACCAGATCGCAATTCTCTGTCCAATATAAAGAAGAATCCGATTGAAAGCTTTAGGGAGTATGCAATCAAGTGGAGGGAGCAAGCGGCTAGAGTCAAGCCACCCATGGATAACCATGAGTTGATTGTTGTTTTTCTGGAGGCTCAAGAGCCTGATTACTTTCAGAACATGATGTCTGCGATAGGTAGACCTTTTGCAGAAGCAATCAAAATAGGGGAAATGGTCGAAAATGGCCTCAAGACTAGCAGAATTGTAAGTCAAGCTGCTCTCAAAGCCACTACTAAAGTTATCCAAAATGGGTCGGGAAGTTTCGCAAATAAAAAGAAGAGAGATGAGGGGTCCATGATGACTTCGGGATCCAGGGAAGTTCAAAGGGGGGCACCGCACCCTTATGTGCAAGTTCAGCGGGGACAATCCAGCTACCCTCAACATTATTATCCTCCGCCAATTCCTCAATACTCTATGAGCCCACCACAGTACATAGTGTTCAATGCTCAGTCTTATGCTCGTCCTCCCAATCAGCAAGTACGGACACCAGCTCCAAGGATCCCCCGACCTCAGCAGCAGAATTTTTGGGCACCCTACAATGCTCGTCCCATGCAGGATTATGGTCGAGAGCAAAGGCTGGCAGAAAAACTCACCCCATTGGCTGAATAATACTCTAGTTTATTCAAGAAGCGGAAGCAAATAGGCGTGATTGGACCATCGCTCCCCACCATATGCGTCCTGATTCACATGGATTTCAAGCAAATGCTAGCTGTGAATATCATTCAGGGCCCCGGGGCATAGCACTGATGATTGCTGGACTGAAAAGAGCCATAGAAAGACTAATTAATGAAAATTGATTGTGGTGACAAATGACGAGGACCCTCCTAATGTGACCAACAACCCCTTGCCAGTACACAATGATGTTCACTTTGTGGTAATGATTGGCCGAGATCAAGAATACAAGCCGGCTGGTCGAGTAGAAATAACATCAGGAGCAATTGAAGAAGGAACAGATCTAAAAGTAAGTCCAAGCCGAGATGTGCCATTGATTGTGAAAGGAGCCCAGAGCTCAGAGAAGGCAACTTTATTTGGTCCAAAAATCTCGAGGTTGGAAGTTCTCTCCAATGTTCCAAGCCCAAGATTATATGTCCTTGGAGGCCACCCTATCGCAAGGCAGAACCAGGGCGGTACGAAGGAAATAACTGAGCCGATCATAATCAAACCTGCCGTGCAACTCCCTGTGACAAACACGAAGACTATTCCTTGGAACTACAACAAAAATGTGATGACTTACAAAGGCAAGGAAATCATAGAAGAAGTGGGAGAAACTGGAGGTTTGACTCGATCGGGAAGGTGTTACTCTCCAGAAGAGTTGAGGAAGGCCAAGCAAATCAGAGAAGGCCAATTGCTAATAAAGAAACCAGTCACTGAAGAAGAGGCAGGAGAGTTTTTGAAAAAAATGAAAGTTCAGGATTACTCAATCATTGACCAGCTTAGAAAGACTCCTGCCCAAATTTCTCTACTATCTCTGCTCATACATTCAAAGAGCATGCTCGTGTGCTAATCAAGATCCTGAACGAGGCACATGTCTCAGAGAAGACCACAGTAAATCAGTTAGAGAAGATGACTAACAGATTTTTTGAGTTGAACAGAATCACCTTTACTGATGATGAACTCCCCGAAGAAGGAGTCGGGCACAACAGGGCTTTGCACTTAACTGTTAAATGTGAGGGGCACTACGTGAAGCGAGTCATGGTTGATGGAGGCTCGAGCGTAGATGTATGCCCTCTCTCCACCTTGCAAAGCATGAAGATAAATACAGACAGAATCCAACCCAGCAATATTCGTATCCGCGCTTTTGATGGCTCAACGAGAGATACCATTGGGGAGATCAACCTCACCATGATGATTGGGCCGGTTGACTTCAAAATTCTCTTCCAAGTAGTGGACATGGACACTTCTTATAACTTTCTTCTTGGAAGGCCATGGATCCATATAGCCCGAGCTGTGCCATCCACTTTGCACCAGATGCTCAAATTCAAACATGACATGCAAGAAATTATTGTTCATGGGGAAGACGAGTCGTCCATTTATAACGACCCGTTAATCACCTGTATTGAGGCCAAGGAAGGGTGTGAGTCCATTGTCTATCAGGCTTTTGAAGTGGTTGTTGCGGACCATGTTGAGGAAGGAAGGCCCATTTTTCACCCTCGTATTTCCACCACATCTGTAATGGTAGCGGCACTCATGCTAAGACAAGGTTATGAGCCAGGAAAAGGCTTGGGGGCAGGGTATTATTGGCTTAACATGGAGCGATATTGCTTCAGTTTTGTTCGCAAGTGTCACCAATGCCAGATTCATGGTGAATCATATTTTTGTTCACAAGTGTCACCAATTCCAGATTCATGGTGACCTGATTCACTCGCCACCTTCGGAGGTTCATCCTATGTCCTCTCCTTGGCCCTTCGTTGCTTGGGGAATGGATGTTATTGGGCCAATCGAGCCAAACGCTTCAAATGGGCATAGATTCATTTTGGTTGCAATTGATTACTTCACCAAGTGGGTAGAGGCCGTCACTTTCAAAGAAGTCACCAAGAAAGCAGTGGTAGACTTTGTCCATTCCAACATCATCTGTCGTTTTGGTATCCCAAAGACCATTATCACTGACAATGCAGCCAATCTAAATAGTAATTTGATGAAGGAGGTATGCGAGCAATTCAAAATTATGCATCGCCATTCTACCCCTTACCGGCCAAAAGCCAATGGAGCCGTTGAAGCGGCGAACAAGAACATCAAGAAGATTCTTAGGAAGATGATCCAAAGTTCCAGACAATGGCATGAAAAGTTGCCTTTTGCTCTTTTGGGATACTGCACAACTGATCGCACATCTGTTGGTGCAACTCCTTATCTGTTGGTATATGGAACGGAAGCTGTAATACCGGCTGAAGTCGAAATTCCCTCTCTTCGAGTCATTGTAGAGTCGGAGATTGAAGATACAGAATGGGTAAAGACCCGATTAGAATAACTAATGTTGATTGACGAAAAACGGCTAGCAGCAGTGTGCTTTGGCCAGTTATACCAGCAAAGAATGGCACGCGCTTACAACAAGAAAGTGCGTCCAAGGCACTTCAAGGTGAGCCAATTCGTTTTGAATCGCATTCTTCCACACCAAATAGAAGCTAAAGGAAAGTTCTCCCCAAACTAGCAAGGACCCTACATCATCAAGAAAGTGTTACCGAAAGAGCCTTGCACTTGGTAGATGAAGAAGGAAGGGTACCAGGCATGACTATTAACTCAGATGCAGTCAAAAGATATTATGTCTGATATATACCCACTGTGGAACTTTCACGCATGATTTTCTCAGAATCGAGATGACGAAGGCTACCATTGCTCGTTGTTCCAAATAGGTGTCACCCTCTTGTTCACCCTTTTGAGTTGTATTTGTCTTCTTTGTTTCCCGCTTTTTGGAACCTGTGTACTCAAAAAAAAAAATCCAAACAACAAATCTTCTGAGCTATTGAACTACGTCCGACCTGATTCTGAAAGGATACGTAGGCATCCTTACCCTGGATTCGGTCCCATCACAACAAAAATCCATATTCCCAATACTCCAAAACTGGGGCAGAAATTGTTTTCTTTTACGATTTTTTCTGTTAGAAACGGTTCCAAAAGTTGTAATTCAGTTCAAGGTTCTTTTCCCATTTTTTCCATGTTATGAACTTCTAGTCGATCTTTGAGGATATTCGAAGTTCCCATGCCAGGGGCATTGGGCAGCCTTCCGCATGTCGTATCTTTTTACAAAAGAAAAAAAAGAGAGAAGAAAAAGAAATGACAGAGTCCTATCGGTGAAAACCCGTATGGGCACTGTAAGGAGACAGTGAGCAGAAAAATGAGAGAGTATTATTGGTGAAAACCCAAATGGGCACCATAGGGCGACGGTGAGTAGAGAAATGAGAGAGGTCAGTTAGCGAAAACCCGCAAAGGGCGCTACTAGCCGAATGAGGGTCTTCGATACCCCGACATGAGCACGACCAAGACAGTTTCAAGATAAACCTTTGAGACGAATTTAGAGAATTAGACAGCTCAGACAGATCAGCCGTCCAGTCCAAAATGCATGTCATGATTCATTGAATTTGGCACATACTTCGAGATAAGTCTCCCTATTCCTTTCCCCGAAAGGGAATCTTTTGTTTAAGCACAGTTATTTTTCACCTTCAATTATTATTTTATTTTTACCCATAATTTTTTTAAGTTCCTTTAGGTCTAATCTTTCGTCAAAAGAGAAGCAAAGAAATGGCTGCAAAACATGCTACAGTTTCCCCGTATTATCGAGCACAATTTGGGGCATATCTGGCATTGATGAAGGCATTATCCATCTGTGATCTCATTTGATAAGTCAAACAAGGTGTCTCAAAGAAACTAAAAAGGTTGCCTAAGTAAGACTTGCCTCATGAGAAAAGTTGATAAGCACTGTAGACACAAATCGATACTAGATGCAAGACAATTGAGTTTGATTTTAAAGGAAAGTGCATTGCCTCAGAGACAAAGGTACCAATCCAAGGATGTCTGGGTATGAAGCAGTTGGGGGCAACATTGGAAAGCCAAGGTCTCCATAAAATGATACAGATCAGCCGAGCATCTCGGTACCATACTGATAGAATCAGTTCTTCAACTGCGGAGAGGCCGTGATAGAGTATCCGAGAACCTCGTTACCATACTGATAGAATCAGTTCTTCAACTGCGGAGAGGCCGTGATAGAGTATCCGAGAACCTCGTTACCATACTGATAGAATCAGTTCTTCAACAACGGAGTTGCCGTGAATTCAAACCACAACAGGGTATCAAGGCCACAAACCAACCACCACTTTGAAAACTCATAATTTTTTCTTTGTTTGAAGCAGGGACAAGGTAGTGCAGAATGAAAATTCTCAAAGGGCGAATGTCACCAAACATAAGTTCCTTAAAATCTCCATTTTTCTTTTATTTTCAGCATACATCACTACTGTCCATGTCTCTCATTTTCAAAGCTTAAATCAGGTAGAACCGTTTTGCCTAGGGGGATCCAGCTCATAGTTTCGGGTAGAAGTACTCCTCACTCAGATTGTTTTACGTAACTTAACTCAGGTAGAACCGTTTTGCCTAGGGGGATCCAGCTCATAGTTCTGGGCAGGAGTACTCTTCGCTCAGGCCGTTTTACATAGCTTAACTCAGGTAGAAACCTTTTCGCCTAAAGGGATTTAACACTTTATCAGTAATACAGGGTGTCATCCCCTGGTTACACTCCTTTCAGTAACACAGGGCACCAACCCCTGGTTACATTCCTTTCCAGCATTACAGGGTGCCAACCCCTGATTAAATTTTCATTCCATCTCAGTAAGACAGGGCACCAACCCCTGGTTACATTCTTTCCTATTAATACAGGGCGCCAATCCCTGGTTACGTTCCCTTTGAGTAATACAGGGTACCAACCCCTGGTTACATTTCCTTTCAGTAATACAGGGTGCCAACCCTTGGTTACATTTCTTCCAGTAGTACAGGGTACCAACCCCTGGTTACTTTCCTCTCCAGTAGTACAGGGTTCCAACCCCTGGTTACATTTCCTTCCAGTAATACAGGGTGCCAACCTCTGGTTACATTTCCTTCCAGTAATACAGAGCGCCAACCCCTGGTTACGTGTTCTTTCCAGTAGTACAGGGTTCCAAACCCTGGTTACATTTCCTTTCAGTAATACAGGGTACCAACCCCTGATTGCCTATCCTCTTGGTAACATAGGGTATACAATCCCTCGTTACAAAATTTTATCTCTTTTAGCTAGTTTATTCTACTGTTTCTGTGTGCGTTTCAATAAATTATATAGTTTACAGCTTTCTCTAATAACTCACAAAATTTTCCCAGTCCAAACTGGGGCAGAAAAATTTGTTCGTTTGTTCGTCTTTGATGGCTTTTCAGGCCCCGTCGTAGACCACAGGTGATGGTTAAAGCTTGCGATTTCAGTTTCTCATCAGAAGAAAGAAGCCTTTCGATCACAAGATAGTTGGAGTTAACATTGATAATATGTCAACAATCCAGTTTCTCAAATTTCATTTTTCCAAATTCTGATCGGGAAATCAAGCAATCAAGAATGATCCATAGTTATAATCTTTTCTTTAAAGAGCATCAAGATCCAATCTAAGGCCAACACAGGCGAGCAAGTCAAGAATCAGGATTTGACTCCAGAAGACATATAGATAGGAATTTTGTAACTATAGTTTGCAGACACATATAGTTCTCTTCTCTTTTACTTTTGATGTAAATAGCGAGTAACAGTAACAGCGACAACAGCAGTAGCAGCAACAACAGTCTTAAATCTTGTGTCTGGTAGTCCCAGCTACCAAATTTTTTCAGAACTACACTAACATGATTCCTTTATATCCAATGATATGTAGGCAACCTCGGAAACAAAGTTCGGTCATAATTTTTCAAAAATCGCTTCCATTGGAGTGATATGTGAGCAAAAATTAGCTATGGCATTAACTTTTCTTTGCACGAAAACACTTCATGTTCTCAAGCAAAGAGGGGCAGCTGTGAATACCTAATTTTTGCACCAGTTAAATGATCCTAAAGTTGTTAGTGTCAATTTTCTTTCTATCGTTATTTTTCTTATATTTTTGTGCATTTTTAATTGAATTTCTTGTCATAAAAATACCAAAAAAAATAATTTTCTATACTTTTCTTTTTGTTTGTGCTCTTTTAATTGACTAATTATTTGATAAGTATAATCAAATCGATTTCTCATATAATTAATTCAATTGTTAGCTAATGAGTTTTATTAGGTTTATTTTTATTAGTTGGTATTTAGATTAATTAGATTATAGTTTAATAAGATAAGATTAAAAGAAAATGGGCTAAAATTAAAATGATCATGTGGCTAAAAGTTCAATATCATGTTTAATTGAGTGGCTACCAGGAGAAGATTCAAACGACGTAGTTTCAGGGTGAAACTACGTCACTTTGTTAAATAAAATCAAGATGAAATCTGAGCCCTTCCTTATTCTTGATCCAATGACCTAGATTTAATTTCACTTGGCATATAAAAGGCCTTTTAAGACCCAATTTGTGCCATTATACAAACCCTAGAGCCTCTCTCTTCTCTCCCACTCATCCTCTGTCGCCGCCGCCTCTCTCCATGGCGGCACCGCGGCCTACCGTCTACCGGCGTCCAAACACCACGAAAACTTCACCCCCCACTCATCTCAACCTCCTCTCCATGAATCCGAACCCCAAATCCACATAACCCCTCTCAATCTCCGTAAATCTAAGCCTAACCGAAACCCTAGCCGCCGCTCACCACTCCAAACTCCAAAAATTTTACACCACCAGCCTCCTCCCACTCTCCTCTTCTCCATTCCAAGCCTCAAAACCTTCAAACCCCTCTAAAATCCGGTCGAATCTGGGCCAGCAGCCCCCACGTCCGTCTCACCACCACCATGTGCTCGAGCCGCTGTTTTTTCTGAGTAGACACGACCTGGGAACGACCATTTCTATGCGAAATGGTGTTGAAATCACTAGTCGACCCCTCGAATCAGTGGTCCTAACGTCTGCCGGTTAGAAAAGTTTGTTCAAAGGTCGCTCGTCATCATTTGTCACTGGATCGCTGGAAATCACAGTCATGATTCGCCAATTAGAAAATCATGCTCGAAGTTCACATTGTTGTCGAGTTGGCTTTCCACCACTGTCTCGGGCACTTGGATTGTAAGATGGTAAAAATCTTAATCATTTTCCCCGCCATTATTTTTCTGTTTTCTTTTGTGATTGTCCTAGGATTTTAGTTTAGTTTAAGGTTTGTCAGTGATTGTTTAATTTAATCTAGTTTCTGATTTCTTACTTATTTAAGTTAATTAGTTTTAATGTCTTCACTGTTTAATACGTATTTTATTTGGTGTTAACTGTTAAGTTTTGTCTCTTATCATTGGTTATAGTTTAGTCGTCAGTGTGTTATAATTGAGTGATGTCTCTGGAGGTTAATTGAAATTTCAGTGTCTCCGGACTATAACTGGAATCCTAATCCCCATCCCTTTTCGTTCTGTTTTGCTTATCATTAACTTAGGATCAAGTTAATTTTAGGTACTGTTTCGTGTTATTATTTAGTATATTGTTATTTCAGGTTTTAGGGCTTAGTTAGTGTTTAGTCAGTTGTTGATTCTAGATTAATTTCTGCATTGGTGTGGAATTAATTGTTGAAGTTTATTTCTTTGTGTTTGTTAAATCAGTGGAGAGCAATATTAAGGGATAGAGCTGAAAGTTAGTAGAAGGTGAATGATGGAGTAGAGTACATGTTTGGTTGTAATGTACTGTTTGTGTATTGTTTGGAGTACAAAACTCCAAAAATCTGTTTGAGTTGTCCTTTGAATAGTGTTGGACAAATTTTGGTGAAAAATCTGTCCTTTGAACAGATTTTCAGAATGAAGTCATGTCCCTCCTCTCCTATAAAGAGAGGGTTTTTCTTTCACTTAAAAAAAAAAAGATCAGAAAAAGAGAGTTGGAGATAAAAATTTCAGCAGCCTGTCACCTTTGAATAGTATTCTAGAAAAGAGCAAAAGTCTTCCAAAAAATATAAAAGTTTGAAGCTAGTTTGTAGTTCTTTCTTCTTTAAAAAGCCGTTAGTTTCAAGATGTCTTCTAGGGGCTGTTTCGCTGCTGTTGTTGGTTTTGAACTGCGTTTGATAGTTGTAAGTTTCAACAAAGTTCATCACTTTTGTTTGCTTTCAGATTCGCGGCTTAGGTATTCTTCTTAACTTCGTAATGTAGTCTCTTGGAGTTCTAATGAAAAGCATAATGCTTGAAGTTCATTTTAATAACTTGATATAATTTTTTTTTTTCTGCATAATCTGCTTGAACCATGAGCGTGTCTTAACTATATGTCTTTTGTTCTATTTGTAATTAACATGTTGTAAGTTTTGAAAATTTATTTCTCTCTAGTTGTTAATGATTAGTTCAAAGTTTTAAATATGTTACAATTTTAGTAGCTAGATTTGGCCTTTTGATTTAACATAGTTTTCTATAGCGAAAAAGAAAAGAAAGGAAGAATCTGCATAGTGATTTTACTTATTCAAGTTGTTCATAGTTTGTAGTAAGACAAATAAGCTAAAGAATATTTGGTTCTTAATTCAAAGTCATGTAAGGAATTTTGAAGCTTTTCCCTTGCTTTATTTTATATGGTGGGAAATATTCACTGATTGTCCATCCTTTCTCTTATTATTCTTTCTTTCATTATTTTTGTTTTAGTTTGTTTATTCCAGGTGATTGAAAGCATGATGAGTAGCCTATTAAGTATTTTCTTTGCTACTGTTTTCTTTGTCACAGTACTCTTTATGTTCTTGCTTCTAATTTATTTAGATCTAGTTTAGATTTGTATAATAAATATTTTTAAATTCATATGTTGTTTAGTAAGTAATGTTCCACAGTTAAAAGTATATGTATATTTGGAAATATTTTTTTTTTGTAGCTAACTAAAAGTTAATTTTTCTAGTAGTGGCAAAGTAACTTAAATCCTTTTAATAACCAAGTCCTAGGCAAATTTTAGGTATAAAAATATTTCTTTTAAAATTTCTAGTTTATATTAGTTTTATCATTTAATTAATAACAACAACAATAAGAATAAGGTTGTAAGTAGGCTCAATATTAACTAAGTTTTATACATTGTCTTACTACCATTAAGTTGCAAATAGGCATTTTCTTTTACGATAAAGATGAACAATTATTTTGCATAATCCAACCCCTATAGTAATTTGTCTTAACTGAGATAAATAATTTTGTCTTAACCGATGTCGGGAAGACTCGCTTCGGAATAAAGACATAAATAAATTGTCAAGGTCGAGAGGACTCGTCTTGTTCCAATTCTTTCAAATAAATAAAAGTTTTATTTAATTAACTTCAAGTAGGCTCCACTTATAGGTGCGATACATGAGCTAAGGTCGGGGATGCTCGTCTTAGTTAGTGTAAGCTAGGGTTGGGATACTCGTCCTAGTTTGAGATTAATGAAGTCATCAACAATAAAAGCGGACATAGGCAAAACATGAAAATCAATTGAAACGCAGTTTATTTAAAATTATTTTAAAGCCAAATGTAGTCAATAAAGCGACCGTGCTAGAACCACGGGACTCGGGGAATGCCTTACACCTTTTCCCCGGTTAACAGAATTCCTTATCCGGACTTTGCTTTCGCAGACCAATAATAAAAGAGTTAAATCTTCCTTGGACTAGGGATTCAAATAAACGGTGACTTGGAATACCGAAAAATCAATTCCAAGTGGCTACTCTGTAAGTAAAATAATCCCTACTCAAATTTGTCACTTTAATTGGAAAAACCCTTTAACCCCCAATCCATAACACATATCTTTTGGGGGTAGAAAAGGGGCGTGACAGAAACTTTTCGCGTGTTGGAGTTCCAGCATAATATGCTGGATGTTCATACACAGGTGCACCGATCTCCAGTATATTATGATGGAACTTTCTGTGTTGCAGCAAAATAGTAGCTATTTTTCAATGACTTTGGAAATGCTGACTATTTTTGAATGATCAGTTCGAAAACTGGCTAACTCGTGCTATTTTTACCCTATATACGTCAATCCTTTTGAGTTTAAAAACATTAATAATCAAGTGGTTAAATTAATTAATCACAGATAAAACTCTTACCATACATGTTGAAGATCTTAAGTGGAATTTTAGACAGTCCTCTTCCTTTTCTCATGGCCTTTACCCACTCCACTCGAAAAAGTTACAATAAAACAAAAGGAGATGACTCACCATCAATATCAATTGGTCCACACTGACATGTACATATTTTTCCTAAATACAAAATTAAGAGGGCCTTTGGTTTGACTTTTAAACCGATCAAATAAGCTTTAAAACTTTTTTAGTTTTTTTCTCAGTATTTAGTAATTTCAAAAAGTACTTATATAAGTTAAAAACTGTTTTGCACAAGTCAAAAGCAATAAGTTGAGCAACTCCAACTTATTATTTTTTGGCTTAAAAATTATTTCTGCTAAAAAAAATCATTTTTTTTTAGTCAATCTAAACAGGCTCTAAATTTAGTGGCCATATGCGTATTCAGAAATCAAGAGCATGAATACACCATGAGCGTTAGAGATCCAAGTTTCTTAGAGGGTGTTTGAGAGATGTATTTTTGGTTTAAATTTTTTTTAAAATCAAAACAAAAACTAAAGAAAGAGAAGTATAACACATAAAAAATGATTAAAAAAAAGTGTGTATCAATAGAAAAAGCAACATGGGATTTAACAGCTATGCATATTTGAGTTTGAGTTTACCCGTATTAATGCTCACTTGAATTTTAGTTTACCCATATTAATTAAGTATTTGAGCTGAAATTTGCTATTGCTATACATGATTTAGCAGCTATACATATTTTCCACCATCGAGGATTCGGGCTTCATAAACAGAACTTCAGCTACAGTATTACAGGTTGTATAGTTTATGGTTTAATTATTAGCCACCAAAACAATGTGAAATCCTTAAGATTACTTCAATATAGTGATGGTAAAATGCTCGAAAGAAAATAATTATTCACCTATATTAATTATTAAAAAATTAGTTGAATAATAAATTTTTTATAAACGGGACAAATATAAATAAGAACTATATTATTCACTTAGAAAATAAATAACTAATTGAGTCAACTTTTATATTTTATAAAGCTTCAAATTAGAGGTTCCTCAAGTAGAGAGACTAGACGTTCTTCAAAAAGTGATCAAATCCATATTATCTGCCGGTTAACTTGTTTTTATCCGTTTTAAAAATATGTGTCAGATCGGATAATTTATCCGTTTTACATTATTTATTTTCTAACTCGCTCATATCCGACCCGACCCGACCCGCGAACTTGACGCCTACTTCAATTTAAAGAAGTACAAAATTATTCGTCAAACATTAATTTCTTGACAATTCCAATATCATCACCGTGTCAACCTCGTAGCAACTTTTGCAGTGGTAGCAAAATCTATTTTAATGACGGCTACTTAATTATCAGAAATTAACAGATTGGCTTTTCTCAGCACAAACGTCATTAGTCTCATCACGCCAAGTTGTTCTATTATTAGGACTACAAATTTAAACAACCTCGCAACAGATAAATTATATCATACATGTCCCCTTTTTTATTAAATTCTTTTATCACTACAATATATTTAAGATTATAACTTCGAATAATTTTTCTTGCTTTCTTAAACTCCAAAATTGCATTATGTGAATTGAAATTAAGAAAGTACATCAATCATGCAAAGATCACTTTTAGCTCGCGGCAAAAACTATTTACGTACATTCGATAGTCGAAAAATATAAAATTTGTATAACTTTTATATATAATACACAAAAATGTATATATCAGTAAAAAAAAAAAATATTTTGAGCTATTTTTTAACGACCCCATCGGCCCATCCCAATTGGACTGAGACCCCAAAAGTTTCTAGGGCAAAATACAAAATTATTCAGTCGGCTGAAACAATTGCATGCAACCATGCACTAGCTAAAAAAAGCATATAAACTACATTATAATTTTTTTTCGTATATATATATATATTATTGGTTATTATTTTTAGAGCGGCTAAAAATATACATTTATCAAATTTCTTTAGCTTTAGTTCGTTACTCCAGTTGTTTCTTGTGGATTCGATCCGAATAAGAATATTAACTTTTTAACCTATTTGGTCTATTCAAAATCATAAAAATGCTCAGAATATCTTAATATTATCGATCTAGTTTTGCATATGTTTACTACGCCACAGTATTGACTAATTAACATGGTGGGCGTTATTATTGATCATGAACTAGTAAATAATTGATAAAATGGAGAGGACATATAGCATATGGTACTTAAATACTGGCTCGTATCGAATATTTATATCAAAACCAACGGTTAAAAAATAAATTGAAATGTATATCACTTAATCATAGTTAAATAATATGCAAGCAGGGACATAGGCCCCTTATCTCAAACGATGTTATATAACACCATTTCGTCAACATTCTTCGTAAATATATATGTATAAATAATAAGAAGAAAAAATATTGGATATAAATATAAAAAAGGACTCCTGCATGTCATTATAGTAATTTATATATTTGTTCATTTTTTTAAATATTAACATTGCCTATAGTAATTTATAAAAGATCATGAGTACGCCACCGTAGACAAGTACATTCACTGATTTGGTGTTAACATCCTGTCACCGATAAACTTTTATCTATATATTAGCACCAGAATTTATGTCTACTTCAATCTTTACATTGTATCTGGCTATTAACCCTCCTAGATTAAGCACTGACCACAATATTTTTTTTATAATTGAATATAAATTTTTTTTTTATAATAAAACAGAAAACAGACGCGCCTATCCAGGACAACTCATGCAGTCATGCATGACAAAACTTGAAGTTGAGTTTACAGGCTACTGCATGAATGGTATAGCTATCGCTATACGCGAGATTTGAAGAAGCATCGGACCACATGGATCTATTATACACGATGTATCTTATATTTCTGCAAAAAGTAATTTTTATGATTCGAATTCGTGATCTTTTGATCACGTGACAATAACTTTACTAGTTATGCAAGGACAACCTTACCCTACGAGAATTTAGTTACGCCACATGTAGTCACTTTCTGATTTGCCCACCTGATGTTTTCTTTTAAAAAAACAAAATTAAGTTGCAAAACTTTGTCTTCTCATCAATTTCGTCACCTCAAACGTCATGAGTCCAAATTTGTCCTCAAACTTGCTACTCCCTTATATATATCCCACTCAAATTATTATCATAGCACACAATTATTAAGAGTCATATAAGTCAAGATTTCTCTTCCCTTTTCTCTCACACAATACTATAGCCTACTTCCCTCTCTCTAATCCAAGTCTTTTTCGGACTTACGTTCTCTAACTTAATTCTATTCTCGATAAATTTATCTAAGTGTGACAATGGTGCAACCCCATGTCCTCTTGGTGACTTTTCCAGCACAAGGCCATATTAATCCATCTCTCCAATTTGCTATGAGGCTAATTAGAATGGGCATTGAGGTAACTTTTGCTACGAGCGTTTTCGGCCATCGTCGTATGGCAAAAACTGCGACTTCCACTCTACCCAAGGGCTTACATTTTGCGGCATTCTCAGACGGGTACGATGATGGTTTCAAAGTCGATGAGCATGATTCTCAACATTACATGTCGGAGATAAGAAATCGCGGTTCTGAAACCCTAAAAGATATCATTTTGAAGAGCTCAGACGAGGGACGTCCTGTGACATCCCTCGTCTACTCTCTTTTGCTTCCATGGGCGGCAAACGTAGCGCGTGAATTTCACATCCCGTGCGCGTTGCTATGGATTCAACCAGCAACAGTGCTAGACATATATTATTATTACTTCAATGGCTATGAGGATGCCATAAAAGGTAGCACCAATGATCCAAATTGGTGTATTCAAATGCCTAAGCTTCCATTACTAAAAAGACAAGATCTTCCTTCTTTTTTACTTTCTTCTAGTAATGAAGGAAAATATAGCTTTGCTCTACCAACATTTAAAGAGCAACTTGACACATTAGATGTTGAAGAAAATCCAAAAGTACTTGTGAACACATTTGATGCATTAGAGCAAGAGGAACTCAAAGCTATTGAAAAATACAATTTAATTGGAATTGGACCATTGATTCCTTCAACATTTTTGGATGGAAAAGACCCTTTGGATTCTTCTTTTGGTGGTGATCTTTTTCAAAAGTCAAATGACTATATGGAATGGTTGAACTCAAAAGCTAACTCATCTGTGGTTTATATTTCATTTGGGAGTCTCTTGAATTTATCAAAAAATCAAAAGGAAGAGATTGCAAAAGGGTTGATTGAGATTAAAAAGCCATTCTTGTGGGTAATAAGAGATCAAGAAAATGGTAAAGGAGATGAAAAAGAAGAAGAGAAGTTAAGTTGTATGATGGAATTGGAAAAGCAAGGGAAAATAGTACCATGGTGTTCACAACTTGAAGTTTTAACACATCCGTCGTTAGCATGTTTTGTATCGCATTGTGGATGGAATTCGACTCTGGAAAGTTTATCGACAGGTGTGCCTGTAGTGGCATTTCCTCATTGGACGGATCAAGGGACAAATGCTAAACTAATTGAAGATGTTTGGAAGACAGGTGTAAGGTTGAAAAAGAATGAAGATGGTGTGGTTGAGGGTGAAGAGATAAAAAAGTGCATAGAAATGGTAATGGATGGTGGAGAGAAAGGAGAAGAAATGAGAAGAAATGCTCAAAAATGGAAAGAATTGGCAAGGGAAGCTGTAAAAGAAGGTGGATCTTCAGAAATGAATCTAAAAGCTTTTGTTCAAGAAGTTGGCAAAGGTTGTTGACATCTTTCTAATTAAGAAATTGTTTTTCTGTTTGTAATTTGCTTCTTTTTTTTCCTAATAAAGTTTAGTGTTCAACATCTATATAAGGATTGTATCAAAAAAAAATTGTATACTATCATGTCGTCTAAAAGAAAATTACAAGACAAATAAGTGTGCATAATAAGTGAAATCAATATAATACATCCTACTATGTAGTCAGATCTTTCTATAACAATATACTTATATAATAATCATTCACTATAAAATTAAATTTTCTCGGAACCGATCTCTTATATTATGTTATATGTCGTTTATAACATCACTTCACTATAGCATCTAAAAATTATCGACACTGTTGTTATAGAGATGTTTGATTGTAGTAAGTTAAGCTATACTGATAACGTAAAGTTGTTATGCACTGTCAGTGTATCTAAATTATATTTTTAAATTTAGTTGTATTCTTAATTTATAAGGGGGAAAATATTCGTGTTTCATAAAAACATATAAGAGTTTAAGCAAATGCTCAAATAGCTAGATTCTTCTGTGTACTTGTAATTATTTGCCGTTGCTATGTTTTTCTTTTTAAATCTTATTTCTGTGGTTGTTTTTGATTTTAGAGTGATAAGGCTGTACTTTAACACGTACCAAGACATGAAGGTCTACATAATACAAAACAAGACAGCGAATTCATCTTTGTCACTTTCGTATTTGTGACAAAAGTTACAGTCATATAATATCTAAATTTAAGTTGTGGCAGAGGTAGCTTTTGAGCTATGTTTTTGAACAGTATTTTCAATAAACAACGATAATATATCGAGTAGCTCTCACATTGTGGAGTCAGAAAAAGTATAATATACGTAAATTTTACCCTTACTTTGTAGAGGTAAAGAGACTATTTTCAAAAGACTTTTCGCCTCAAAAAAAGAATATCAAGTATTTAAATCAACATCAACAACATATATACCCAGTGTGTTCCTGTATTATGAGGTCTGGGGAGGGCGACTGTATTGGTAAAAAAGAGTTTCACACATAAGTAAGCTTTTGACAACTCAGCCAGTCACGTGGACAAAGGAAAACACAACAGCTGGACGTAACTCTTTGAAGAGGTACGGTACAAACAGTCACGGTTCAGTAAACCCACGAACTTATAGCCACGGAAAATTCAACTTGATCAAAACGGGAGAGAGGCACGGTCAGAATGAATCTAGACAAAGCTACGGGCAGATTCGAGGACCCACAATTGATTACTCGAATGTTATGTAACTGAACCCCTATTACCGTTATCCTTTGTAACGCCTCATTAATGTCATAATTAGTCATTAATGAGTAACCATAGCAGGAGTCGTACGTTATAAGAATCTCTTATATAAGGGAGGGGAATACAGCTTGTAAAGGCATCTGATTCTCGAATACAATCAACTTCGATCTTTTATTTCTGTAATATTGTCTATTATTCATTTTTCCCATTATCTTGCACTACTAAAAACCCAGCAAAAAGTGACCAAAATTGGTCTATCAAAAAAAGCGACCAAAGTTGGTCGCTAAAATGGATAAAATAATTAAAAAATAATTGTAAATAATTAGCGACCAAAGTTGGTCGCTTTTTGGTCGATAATGTGGTCAAAATTTTGACCGGACTAGTCAGACTTGCTTGATCAAATAAATATTAAAATTAGCGACCAACTTTGGTCGCCAAAGTGGGACTCAGTTATAAAATTTTTAATAATTATATTATTTTAAAAAGTTATAAAATTTAAATAAATAAAATTTCATATTAGCGACCAAAGTTGGTCGCTTATGGAAGTGGAAGAAAATAGATACCAACTTCGGTCACTAATATGGACCCAGATATAAAATTTTATTAATTATATTATTATTTAAAAAAATTATAAAATATAAATAAATATAATTTAAAATTAGCGACCAAAGTTGGTCGCTTAATAAATGGGAAGCAGATAGAGACCAATTTTGGTCGCTAATCTGGTACTCAGTTCTAACGTTTAACAATTATGTTATTATTTTAAATATGTTAAAATATAAAATAAATCTGATTTATATTTAGCGACCAACTTTGATCGCTAATTTTGATTTCTGTATAAAAAGCGACCAAAGTTGGTCTCTTTTAAGGTCAACATTGATCAAAATTAAATATCATACTATCTAATTCAACGATGCATCTGAGTAAGTTATACAGTATCATATACTATAACCCGACCATGTGTTACTACCACTTCATGTACACACACACACACACACACACTTCACTGTAATACTATAACGTATATATAATGCAATGATGCATCTGAGTAGGTTATATAGTATTATATACTATAACCCGACCCTGTGTTACTAGCACTTCATGTATATATATATATATATATATATATATATATATATATATATATATATATACACACACACACACACACAGACACTTCACTTTAATACTATAACGTATATATAATTCAACGATGCATCTGAGTAGATTATACAATATTAATTACAATATAGTTTATGCGTGTGTATGAAATTACTCATATACTTAAATATAACTTAAAGAATTACTTACATAGATGTTATTATAATGTATTAAAAGTAATTACATAGTTAAAAATAGTTTAATTTTTTTTAATTTAATAATTAAAGAAAAAAATAATTTAATATTGTTTTAAATTAGCGACCAATGTTGGTCGTTATTTTCAATTTAATTTTTTTTTTTTAAAATAGCGATCAACTTTGGTCGCTATTTTTGGTCAAACGGTCAAAACTTGTTTACAGACCAAAAATAGCGACCAAAGTTGGTCGCTTTTGTTAATTCAGAGACGAAAACGGGTTCCTCCCCCATTTCTCTTATTTCCTTCACCAAAAAAATTTCTAACTCTATCTTTCCCTCCCCTTCTCTATTTCACTCACCCAAATCCCATCCCCCACCCC
>ML300790.1:0-27929 GCA_005239505.1 Nicotiana paniculata
CCAATTGATATTCAAAAGTCTTGAGAAAATTGATTAAGTAAAAGTTTCGTATTCTAACGGCTTAATTGATACGTAAATTCCCTGTGGGATCGACTCTGGGCGTAATACCTCAGATTATATTTGCAGCGCCCGTTTAGTCTTTCTATAAGACATAGTTGAGCGTGATCGCATAACTTGAAGGAAGTGTTACAACTTTATTAGACCAACTAGAGATTAGGTCCGCCATTTTCCCCCTATNAGGGAAATAAATACTAAATAAGTAGAACATAAAAAGAGCTGGTATATTCAGGCATGCAAAAGAGAAGAACGTAAGAGTGCCGGAAGAAAAGAAAAGGCTATGCTTGTTGCATTTTTGTTTGGTTTCTAGCAGGAGATAAAATGACCATTTAAAGGGAAGAAAATTGCATAACACGTCCTCGAAGTGTTTGGGAGTTATCATAACAACCCCATGTTTTCATATCAGGGGTACTTTGTAAAGATAGGACAGTAGTACTTACTTTCTCAATCTCATGTAGAATCTTTTTATTTATTTAAAAAAAAAAATATATACATGCACATTGCATCTGTAGCTATAGCCATTTAATGAGATTTACAGTGAGTACTCAGATTGAATATATGTAATGTTCATTTAAGCTTCAACTTCCAAGAAATGCCTGAAATAATGAATTAGTGTAGTAAACTGTCACATAAATGTTCCTTTGGATTATTTGAGATAGTACGTGGAGAAGTGGACGACGACTAAATTCTTGCATGAGGAGTACGTGGTGCATGAGTTTGTTGATGGCATATAAGAGGATAAAATCAATTAAATGAAGGAGAGGGCAGTCTAGGTAGGTAGATGAAGTTAATTTTACTGTATTTTCGTTGAATTTAATTAATATAGTCTGAAAATAAAGACAGATGTATTGATTGTAGATGATATTGATTTAACATAATCTGAATGGTCCATGCCACAAACGTATATTACTCTTTGTATCAAATTATCTGTGGTAATTTCTAAAAATAATTATTTCAAATTATCTGTCATTAAACGTTGAGAACAATTCTAATTGTTTTTCCTATTTCACTCTCAATAGTAATTGTTCTTAAAAATTACCAAGACCACAATTATGGGTTAATATTATGATTGTTCAAATACCAATAAGACACAAATAAGGGTAAAATAGTCAAAAATCTTGGAAAAAATTAGATTATGGAGAATAAGATTTAGCTTGAGGCATGTCAAAGACATTGTCCTTTAGGATATTTCGCTCACACCGTAATGAATAAAATTAGGCGTATCCCCTAGGATTCAACAAGCTCTTCTAGTATAACTAGGAGCAGAAACAACAAAGATTAATGAAAAGAAAACCCATCACAAAAGAAAAGAGAAGAAAAATTTTAACTTTCTTTTTCACTACTTTCAAAAGATGAAAAACAACAAAGTATATATAGTCTAAAAACTTCACAATCTGATAGAACAAAACTTCCAAGTCATAAGACTTTTCAGTTACAATATGTTAACAAACAAAAGTAAGCCATAAAGGCTTTTCAGTTACAATACGTTAACAACACAAAAGTAACGTATAAGACTTATCATTTAATTTAATTGTCAGATTTTGTTTGTCAAAGATTAAATTCAAACTTATCAAATTAATTTATAAATATATTTAAAATAATTACTATAATAATGACTCATTAATATAATAGTAAGAAAATAAATCTAGACATAATTTTAAAATATTTCTTTTCTGAGATATCAAAAGTATTTTCTATCAATCCCCCACATACACCAAGAAAATATTAAAATAATGAAAATATTAAATAATTTGTTGGGTTTTCACAAATGAGTATAATCCGTCGAATCTGGTGTCTCCTGAACTATGAACCAGGCCTAGAAAAAATAAGATTAAACTTACAGAACAATTAGTGAAGTTCAAAACTTCTATGAACCAAGAATTCTTTTGTAAGTTTAGTGTGTCTTATCTATCATATTATACCCGCACACACTTTGTTGTTTATCGCGGTTTTGCGCTAATAGGTCATGCGAGCGCCTAATTTTCATGAGTGCTCTAGAAACTTTTTGTCATAAATTTCATAGGAGCGGCCCCACTCCACACTCATATAGGTCCATTCATCAAGTGTATTGTACAGCACAATATACCACCTATCAAAGTCTATGGATTATTAGTTATGAGTTTAATAACTCAACCTCCCATTCCTTGTAGTCTTGCACTATATACACATACACCATATGAAGGGACATAATTTAATAGTGCATATTTGATCAACTAATGACTTGTTATTGCCCATATGAACTTACTTCATGGGTCTCCAATCACATGATTGGATTACCATCATTGTTGATGAAACTCAAATTGGCAATAGTCTCATCCCCTCGATGTTTCAGAGATTAATTTTCTTCCCAAAGGTTTAGTCAGAGGATCGGTCAAATCCACTTTTGACTTCACATAATCTATGGAAATAGTTCCATCATTCAGCAGCTCCTTTATCACATTATGTATCAATTGAATATGTCTACTCTTCCCATTATAGGATTTATTTTTAGCAATGGCTATTGCAGCTTGGAAATCACAATGCATCGACAGAAGATGTCGGTTTTATTCCTAGTGGAATACTTGCCAACAGGTTCTTTAACCACTCGACATCATTGCCAGCCAATTCCAATTCCACAAACTCAGATTACATGGTAAATCTAGCTATTATTGTTTGTTTAGCTGATTTCCATGCCACATTACCCCCACCAATGGTGAATACGTAACCACTAGTGACTTTTGTCTCATCTGAATCAGAGATCCAGTAAGCATCATCGTATCCTTCTAGTACAGTGAGAAATCCACTATATTTGATACCATAGTTCACGGTACCTCTCATATTTTATTACTCTTACTAATGCATTCCAATGATCATGACTCATGTTTTAAGTATATCTACTCAATCTACACACCGCATATGCAATATCAGGTCTAGTAAAATTCATCAAATGCATTAGACTATCAATAATTTGAGCGTGCTTACAGGTACCACATCAAAATTATCAAATGCTTTAAGAATTCTTTCAATATAATGTTCTTGAGTCAACCTCAAGTTATTGCCATCTCTTATAATTTTCATACCTAAAATAACATTAGATTCTCCCATGTCTTTCATCTCAAAATTAGAAGACAAGAAAATTTTAGTTTTATGTACCAAATCAAGACTAGAACTAAAAATAAGCATGTCATTCACTGTAACGATTTGACCGATTATTTTGAGCTCTAGTGCGTCGTTCAGCGGTTTGAGGCCCTGAGTAGCTTTATTTTAGGTATTATGACTTGCATGCATGGTCGAAATTGAATTTCGGGAAGTTCGGAGTTTATTTGGAAAGAAAATTCTCACTTTGGAAGTTTTGAGTTGGAAGAATTGACTAAAGTGTGATTTTTGAGTAAACGACATCGGAATCAGGATTTGAAGGTTGCAACAGGTTTGTATGATGATTTTGGACTTGGACGTATGTTCGGATCGGATTTTGGATGACTCGGGAGCATTTCAGCGCCTATTGTGGAAGTTGGAATTTTAGAAGACTTTTATAAATTTGGGTTGAGGTGTATTTCAAAGTTATCGATGTCCATTTGGGATTCTGAGTCTGGAAATAACTCCGTATGGTGATTCTGGTATTGGGAGCGCATCCGGGAGTGGATTTGGAGGTCTGTAGGTTATTTCTGGGTCATTTGGCGAATATTATAAATTTAAAGGTTTTTGAGAAGTTTGACCGGGAGTGGACTTTTTGATATCGGGGTCGGATTCCGATTCTGGAAGTTGGAGTAGGTCTGTAATGTCGAATGTGACTTGTATGCAAAATTTGATGTCAATCGGACGTGATTTGATAGGTTTCGGCATCATATGTAGAAATTGGAATTTCTTAGTTTCATTAGACTCGAATTGGTTCATGTTTTTAGTGTTTTTTTATGTGATTTGAGGCCTAGACTAAGTTTGTGATATGTTTTGATACTTATCGGTATGTTCGGACAAGGTCCAGAAGGGCTCGGGTGAGTTTCAGACCATTTTTAGCTGTTGGTTTTTGGATACAGCAGTGTTCTACGCGATCGCGAGGAATTGGTCGCGATCACGATGAGTAAAATGAGAGAAATTGGCCAGTGCTTCGCGATCGCGGAAGGCCACTCGCGATTGCGTAGAGGAAAGTTTCTGCTGCACTAACCCGACTTTAGAAGCTTGTATCCTGCAATCTATAAGGAATTTGGAGATAATCCAAAAGTGAAATTTGTATCCCTTTGTGTCTAGTATTCAGAAAAATATCAAAACATTTGGCATTTGGAGTTTTGTACAAAAATTTATGAGTGGTACACTACAGCCTATCCGAGAAGATGAAGAAGAAATTTGTGTTGTAGAGGGCTGACTTTTGCAGCTTATATCTTAAAATATATAAGGAATTGGGAGATGACCAAAACATGAAGTTGTAGATCTTGGTGCCTACTTTATAAAACAATAAGCCATTTGTAATTTAGAGTTTTGTACAAAACGTTATGACCATTATACTAGAGGCTGTCTGGAAGAGTTGGGCATTTGTTCTTCGCGATCGCGAAGTATTTTCCGCAATCATGAACGGCAAATTTTGGGATGAGAAATGTTGTGTTTCGTTATCGCAAGCATTTTCCACGATTGCAAAGAGTAAATACCTAGGTATAAGGTATATTTCGAGGTTTCAACCATTTTTAACATATTTGGAGCTATGGAGCTCGGATTGAAGCAATTTTTGAGGCGATATTTACCATATGGGTTGGGGTAAGTGTTCTATATCCAAAAGTAATTATAATTCATGACTATATGCTTGATTTTGTCATTTAATTTCGGATTTGGGTGAAAAATTGGGGGAAATTTTATGAAAAATTCTTTGGCCGAATTTTTGGGTTTTGATAGTGATTTTGGTATCGGATTTGAGGAAATTTGGTATGGTTAAACTCGTGAGTGAATGGTGTTCATAGTTTGTGATTTTTACCCGATTTTGAGACATGGGAACGGAGAGGCGTTTTGGGCGCTTTTCCTATTTTCTTGCCTTAGCTTTGAATTCATTAGCTAAAATAGTTACTTGTAGTTATATTTACGTTATGTAATTTATTTGATTAGATTTGGGTCATTCAGACTTGGATACTCATGGCAAGAGCGTGGTTTCAGATTGATTTGAGCTTGGTTCAAGATAAATGGCTTGCCTAACCTTGTGTGGGGGAACTTCCCCTTAGGATTTTGGTACTGTTTGATATATGAGCGTCGTGTATGTGAGGTGACGAGTACGTACACGAGATATTTGTTGTAAACTTCATTTTTCACTATATCATAACTTGTTTCTTTCCTTGTTTGAACTACACTAACTTATGTAATTACCTTGTTTAGATTAGGAACGCACGCCTACGTGTCTTGACTGTCTATTTGAACTTTGTGCAGCATATTTAGTGCAACTCCTAT
This sequence comes from Nicotiana paniculata, assembly GCA_005239505.1. Classification (NCBI taxonomy): domain Eukaryota; kingdom Viridiplantae; phylum Streptophyta; class Magnoliopsida; order Solanales; family Solanaceae; genus Nicotiana; species Nicotiana paniculata. The sequence goes on from ML300790.1 coordinate 5,461, forward strand.
TTTTTTTTCTTTTCTTGGTCTGAACTTAGCTTAAATAGTAGATTTCATTACTGTAATTGTTTTCTTTATTGGTTGAGCTTCATATTTACTTTGGGACTACGGAACGCATTTCGGGAGATCCCCCAGCACTGCATATTTACTTTGGGACTACAGACGTATTCCGGGAGATCCCCCTGTACTACATATTTACTTTGGGACTACGGAACGCATTTCGGGAGATCCCCCAGCACTGCATATTTACTTTGGGACTACAGACGTATTCCGGGAGATCCCCCTGTACTACATATTTACTTTGGGACTACGGACGTATTCCGGGAGATCCCCCTATACTGCATATTTAATTTGGGACTACGGACGTATTCCGGGAGATCCCCTGTACTGCATATTTACTTTGGGACTACGGGACGACATCCCAGGAGATTCCCCCTATTATTATTGTTGTGTTCTAAGCCGAGGGTTTTCGTGACTTCTTTTCCTGTAGACTTTCTGTATTTATTTTACTGTAATATATATATATATATATATATATATATATATATATATATATCTTTCTGCCTTATTTTATTATATTTATACCGGTAGGGCCTTGACCTGACCTCGTCACTACTTGACCGAGGTTAGGCTTGGCACTTACTGTGTACTATTGTGGTGTACTCACGCCATTCCTGCACATGTTTTCGTGTGACGATCCAGGTACCGCTTGTCTGTCTCAATATTATCCAGCAGCAGCAGCCATCAGAGACTTCAAGGTATATCTGCACGCATCCGCAGATCCTCGGAGTCCCCCTCTATCTTTATTTGTTTCCTCTATACTTCTTTGACTCTTTTATAGCAGACTGTAGATAGATTTCGTATAGCTTGTGACTCATGGTTCCGGGTTTTGGGAAGTATTGTGCATAATTGGAAAAAATGGTCTTGCTTGTATATGCGGAGCGGCATTTTTACCTTTATATAGTAATTTTAAAGCTTGGTTGGTTTTTATTATTCTTTACTTCGGTTATTTAAAGGTTAATAGACTTACCTAGTTGTAGCGACTAGGTGCCGTCACGACGTCTTTCGGAGGGGAAAAATGGGTCGTGATAAGTTGGGATCAGAGCACTAGGTTCACTTAGGTCTCATGAGTCATGAGAAAGTCTAGTAGAGTCTTGCGGATTGATACGGAGACGCCTGTACTTATCTTCGAGAGGTTACAAGGTTGTTAGGAGAACTTCCCTTCTTGATTCCTCATTGTGCGAATTGATCCTTTTGAGGCTTGTACCTTTATTTCTTTCCTATTCAATCTTATACGACGTGATGTGCTTGTTTTTTGATGGGCTATTACCGTCGTCTTTCGGAAGGTCGTCCTCTAGTTTCAGCTCAGCATCAGTATTACCTAAGGTTTTGAGATTTGGCATTGATTGTTATGACGATTAGTGCGTTGCTATCGCAAAATGTTTGTGTAATAGTAGGACGCTTATTTAGGCGTCGAGGCAGTGAATGACCTGAAAGGAGGTTTTACACAGTGCATGATTCAGTATTTTATTTCCGGCAGAGGAAAGTCAATCAGACTAGGAATGTTCAGATTTGGGTTGAGGGAGTAACGAGGCTTGGTATTTTCAAGCGTGGTAGAGTTATCAATTATGATGTGGTGTCATCGTCCTTGTTGAATGCGTTAAGGTTCACCGATGTTATGGCCTTATTTAATTTGCCTTCGGGGGAGGGTATTGGGAAATGGTGTCTAAGATGCGGTGTTCAGAGATGGCGGTGTGTGGCGGTTTCGGGATAGAGTTGGTGTTTCTAATGTTGATGGCTCGAGGAAGGTGATCTTCAGAGGGGTTTAAAGTTGATGGCGATCTATTGGTTCAAGCACTACGGAGATGGATTTTGATGTAAGGCAACAACTGGGCAGCAAAGGATGAGGAATGACATGTGGGAGGTGTCTTACGGGGCTAGACTTCTTGAAGGCCAAGTGTTAGAAACAGGAGTCGAATAGTTGCTCTGTGGAAGGATGACTATATGCCTTGGGATAAGTTTAGAGTGATTCAGGATTCATGGTAGACAGTGACTAGGTCTACGAACTAATTTGGAATATTGACTACTACACTGAGGTTGATTGGATATGACAGGAGGGGAGTTACAAGGAAGACGATTCAACCGGGTGTTTCTTTGAGAGTGTGTTCATGTGCTAGCAGACCCATGAGGTTGATTATATTCGGGACCAAGTCAGAGAGGGTGACTCTCAACAAGGGTCCTAGTGAATTCAGAATTCAAGTACGGTGCCTAAGGATTTCAAGCCCGTAGTGTGATTAAATATTGAGCTTTTGCAGTGGGTTATGAAAGGGGTTTGGAGTGTTCCATGTCATGTGCGGTGTGAGGTGCAGTGACAATAGGCTAAATTCACGTAGTTTAAGTGTATATTTATACTCCAGCTTAATGATGCTTCGCTATTTTAGGAATGTGAAATGATGTTAAAATGGCTCTAATTGTTGATTTTATGTTTCGCAGGAGCTAAATGCGCTTATGAGGACCTAGGATGATGTTTGGAGCCAAATTGAAGTAGAAAGGCCCTTGGAGTATTTAACGATGTGAAAAGAAGGAAGAAAATTGCTGGGATAGATTACAAGTCCACTAGCGCGGTCTTAGCACGACCGCGGTAGTCCAGCGATCCCCAGGAAGAATGTTTAGCCATTAGCGCGCCCAGTAGCGAGGGCGCGCTTGTCCAGTCAAACGCGTTATTTTCTAGGGGTAGAATTGGAAGTTTGGGGAAATTCCACTTAACCTATATAAGGTTCAGCTCGCCCAAAAGAAGGAATTAATCAGGTTTAGAGTCTTGTTCAAGAAAAGCAAAGGCAAGATGCAAGGAGGGAAATTGGGCATCCAATCTCATCTCTCTTCCTTGTATTTTTGTCATTGTTGATGAATTCTTCTATTGTTTTTTTTAGTAAAATTATAAGTAGCTAATCTATTTAGTCTAAGGTTTTGGTGGAACCCGTTGAAGATGAACATCTTTTTATATTAATATAGTTTGCTTGGTTTCAATCTCTATTTGTTCAACTAAGTTCTTATTATAGTTGATTGAGGGGACCTCAATTAGCTGTGCCTATTTAGTATGTATCTGCACCTTGAGAGAGTGCATATAGGTAGTTATGAACAACACCACTCCCAAATTATATGAGGGATCCATAACCGAGGGTTTAAAGGTTGGATTAGGGATAACAATACCTTGGGTGCAATCTAAAGTGAGCTATAATAAAAGCAAGCTAGCGTAGCTCGGGAGAGTGCGTCTAGTAAATTATCGTAATTACTCGGGGGAGATTTACGGTAGCAAGAGTGCTCATGATTGATAGAGATAATTAGGCTAAACAATAGGAAATATACAAGAAGGGATTTCATCAGCGGGGGAAACCATAACCTTAGATCCTTCTCGCATTTGTTTACAACTCAGTATTAGTTATCTTTTAGTCTACTTGATTTCATTCAGTTTTAGTTAGTAAAAATACCAACAAATTGTTATTCTTAACCTTTGGAAAGTTGATTACGAAGAATCGAGTGAGTCTGATAACGATAATTGATAGCTTAATTCCTTGTGGGATTCGACTCTGGGCGAAATACTCAGATTATATTTGCAACGCCCACTTAGTCTTTTTATAAGACATAGTTGAGCGTAATCAAATTTTGGCTCCATTTCCGGGGACTTAACGGTGTTATCAATTAGAGTTGGAAGAAATACAAAATTCTTAAGTATAGTCAAATTTCTTCAATTTTCATCTATACATTGAAATTTTAATGTTTGTTTACTTGGTTGTACATGTGCATGCCTAGAAACTCATCGAGAACTGGTGAAGTATTTGAAGCCTTATTAGACCCCGAGAAAGTTTTCAGGGCCTTGAACCGGGCCAACCGGAAACGCAAACAACAACCATCAATTGAACAACTTGAACCCGACATGAAAGATCTAAACAACAGGAAGAACAATGGGGACGACATGGTAGACCCAGTTGCGCAGATAGTGAAACCTCTTGTGCCAGAGGCTCCTTTATATGACTGGGCACAACCCACAGTGGAGAATTTGGCCACTGCGATAGTATTCCCTCAGATACAGGTCGAGTCCTTTCAGATTACAAACAATATGCAGCACTTGCTGCAGAACAAGGGACTATTTTCGGGGTCATACATTGAGGATCCCTAATAGCATTTGAAATATTTCCTATCAATTTGCAAAACTCATAGGCAGCCAAACGTCACTCAGGAAGCAATAAAACTGTTGTTGTTTCCATTCTCAGTGACAGGAGCAGCCCAAACTTGGCTAAACTCGCTCCCCATCAATTCCATTACCACATGGGAGGATTTAGTTAAGCAGTTCGTGAAAAAATTCCATCCACCCAACAAGACAGCTCAATAAATTGATGAAATCTTGAGCTTCAGACAGAAGCCAACTGAAACATTGCAGGAAACATGGGAACGATTTAAAGGAATGTTGGTTATCTGTCCGCACCATGGTATTCCAGAGCAAATGTTGGGGCAGCATTTCTATATGGGTCTGGCGGATACTGTAAAGGAAAATGTAGATGCTTCAACTGGTGGAGCATTCTTGAGCAAAACATGGAGACAAAGCCAGAGCCTGCTTGAAAAAATTGCGCAGAATTCGGGGTGGACAACCAGGAATGCACCCATTACTTCGGTAGTTCACTTAGTACCCTTCGATCCATCCAGTAATCTTGCTGAGAATATGGCCACCTTGATAACACAGATGAGCATACTAACCAAAAAGGTGGAGGAGTCAGGGAAAAAGCAGCAGGTACATATTGTGGATACAACTAATGGGGGCTTATGCACATCTTGCATTAGTCAGCCATTTGGTAATCAGTGGAATGCTGAATGTGATCAACATCACTACCCTGAAAATATGAACTATGTGTCGAATTATGGGGGTCAGCGACAGGGTGGACAGAATTAGGGCCAACAAAATCAACCATACAGGCCAGTTCAACAGCAGCACAACAGTGGAAACATGGGAGCCATGCGACCTCAGGGTAATGTGGCGCCTTACCAAAGGCCACAGGGGTACAATAATCAGAATCAGAATCAGCAACAGGCTTATCACCCCCCTCAACAACAACATGGTGGTAGATAGGAAGATGGGTTTTCCAGACTTGAAGCAATGATGCAACAGGTTATTGGGTCAACTACAAAAATAAGCGAGAGAGTAGATGCACATGAGTCAACTATTAAAAATATTGAAGTGCAAATGGGCCAGATCTCGATGTCTTTGAATAATCGTCGTCGGGGGACATTGCCTGCAGACACTCAGGTAAATCCTAAAGATCATGGTCCTACACAGCTCATGGAAGTGAGTCTACGCAATGGCAGGGACTTAGACTGGGAGCAGAAAAGAGCTCGAGAAAGCAGACAGGCTGAGACGCTCGTACTAGTGCCTATTGAAAGTGATGAGTCAACAAAACTGACTGTGGTAACAGTGCAGCCTGCCCAAGGAGAACCCAACACACATCTCGAGGCTGATAAAGAAGCTGAGCCAACCCAGGAACCGGTAATTGAGGTGGTGGCTGACAAAGAAAAATCCCAAATCACTGGGAAGAAGAGACCTCCAGCACCATTCCCATAGAGGCTGGCTATATATTAAAAATAAGTAGTATTTTAAGTAGTTGAGATAATTCTTAATTATGTGGGTAATTTATTAATTATCGATATCGGGACATTACCTAATTATCTATTAAATTATGGGATAAGACCAACAAACCCCCCCCCCATCCCCCAAAAAAAATGTGGCAGCAAGAAAGCTAGCAAAACATATGACTAAGGGTCATATTAGCTTAGGTGTCTACCTAAGATACCCTTCCCATTAACGTGTAAGACATCACTCATAATTCAAAGTTGATATCTTAATTCAAAGTTGGTCCCTTAATTCGAAGTTGGTCTTTTGTTGGTCTCATTTGGACAGAGAATAGAAAAGGGATCAGATATCTTTCCTATTAACGTAAGACATCCCTCATAACTCAAAGTATTCAAGAACAGATGCTAAAACCCATCCAAAAAAGCACTTCAACGAAATTCTTGCAACAATTCCAACGAGAATTGTTAGAATCGTAGAAACGTAAAATTTTATTGTTCTAAAGGAGTACGGTGCAATTTTCTCCAAGAATATTATATGGAGTTTTCCCTACTCCAAGTATGTTAAGGTCATCCCTTCTTTCTTTTGGCATGATCCAAAATATACATAAGAAACGAGCAAACGTACGGTTTCCATAAATTACTCTATTCATATAAATACTAGGGGTGTCTATATTCTTGATTCCCCATGCGAATTATTATTATCTTCTGTTCATGGGTCCCAGAAAAATATTTATTTGATAATGTTTATCCGAAAGGCATATCGATTTTTATGGTATTCGGAGAAAATTTTATTAACACGTTTCTTATGCATTTCATGCATTTATACATGTGCATTTACCCATGACCAGATGTCATTATATATATATATATATATGGAATACGGGAAAAAAGTTACGGCATTATATACGCATCACCACCTGATCAGTTGGTATATGTTGATGATGTTGCCCATAGTGGCCGAGACAATATGATAGGATGCCCCCAAAGGCTTGATGATATTATGTACACCCATACCTATGCATGACACGACATTTATATGCACGTGCATGACATTATAAATGTTTCAGAATTTACGAAGTTATTCAGATTTATAGATGGATTTCTTTATTCCATGTTTCATCTATATCTTTTACGTACTGATTTTCATGCCTTACATACTCAGTACATTTTTCGTAATGACGCCCTATTTCACAGGGCCTTCGTTTCATGCCTGCAGGTACATGTAGGTAAGTTGGCGGTCCCCCTCCTTAGGATCCTTGATCAGCGAGAGTTGGTGTGCTCCACTTGATCCGGAGCTGTTTTTGATTTTGGTACAATATGTTTGTATATATATATATATATGTATGGGAATGACGTGGCTCAGTCCCGTCTTTGTATAGTTGTATTTCTTTTAGAGGTCTGTATACAGTTATGTCCACTTGGATAGTATGTGGCTTTGTCGGCTTTCAGTTTTGAGTATATAGTTGTCTATCGCGGCCTTATCGGCTCGCCCACAGTAATACGCACGTATATGTATATATGTCTTTTGGATAGGTTTTCCTCGTGCATGTTATTATCGTAATTCAGTAGATATTATTCATGTTTATATCTTAGTCGCATGCTTAAGGGTGTTCGACAGGTAGGAATCGGGCACTCGTCGTGGCCCACCGGTTTGGGTCGTAACAAAAGTGGTGTCAGAGCAGTTCTGTCCTAAGGTTGTCTACAGACCGTGTCTAGTCTGTGTTGTGCACCACACTTATAGAAAGGAGGCTACAAGACATATAGGATGTTATCCTCTCTTTTTATCTCAGATCGTGTGAGATAAGAATTCATGTTCCTAATAATATGTTACGTTTTCAGCGATGCCTCCGAAGACTACAGCCGCCCAGAAGGGAAAGTCTGTGGCTGGCAAGACTACTAGTCGAGCGCCACGAGTTATCAGGACTCGGGGAGAGTCTCATAGTGAGATTCCATCTCAAACTTCACATACCCCGCCCTTTCTAAAAGAGCTCCGAGAGGCACCAGCTCCAGCGCCCGCCCCTATACGTCCAACTCCTCAGCCAGATGCACCAGGTCAGGAGATGAAAGATGTTATTCAACTATTAACCCGATGAGTAGCCGCATAGGCTCGCGTCAGGAAGCAGGTATTGGTCATGCAGATAGGTCCATCAGTGCGATGGTTCATGACTTCATTAATTTAGAACCTCCGGTATTCACCGGGGCAGATCCAAACGAGGACTCTCAGGTATTTATTCATATAATGCATAGGACATTAAGGGTAATGAAGGACACTGTGACTGAGTCAGTTGACCTAGCTTCCTATAGACTCCGAGATGCTTCAATTAATTTGTACGAGTCTTGGGAATTTTCCAGAGGTGAGGATGCCCCTCCAACAGTATGGCAGGAGTTTACAGAAGCTTTTCTTTGTCATTATCTGCCACCAGAGCTTAGACGAGCCAGATTTGATAGGTTCTTGACCCTTCGGCAGGGTAACATGAGTATCCGGGAGTACAATATTTAGTTTGATTCGTTGGCTAGGTATGCTCCCACTATTGTATCTAAGATGGAGGATCGGGTTCATCGGTTCGTGACGGGATTAGAGCCTCACTTTCTTAACAATTGTATGTCGGTCTCACTTCAGCCAGACATGGATGTTTCTCATATTCAGGCATATGGCCAGGGTGTAGAGGATCGTAAGCAGAAACAGAGGGCCGATCGTGAGCATGATAGGGCCCAGAATAAGAGAGCAAGGTCTTCAGGTCCTTCTGGTGAGTTTCAAGGTGGTTAGAGACAACAGTACCCGAGGTATCTAGCCCAGCCATCGGTTAGCGTGCCCCCTCAGTTTGGTGATAGGAGATTTGATCGTTCCACATATTCAGGGCCTCAGGTTCTCAGTATAGGGGTGAGTCAAGTCAGATAAGGACACCCTTGCCACGATGTGCTCAGTGTGGTAAGCAGCATGTTGAGCAGTGTCATATGGGATTGGGTGTTTTTTATACTTGTGGTTATCCGGGTCACGTTATAAGGGATTGTCCGATGAGAGGTGATGCAAGCATAGCTCAGCCAGTGAGATTTGTAGCTGGTTCGTCATTATTAGTACGCCCATCTGGGCAAGGTTCACAAGCACCAATGAGTCGTGGTAGTAGTAGAGGCGCAGCATCTAGCTCAAGCGGTCCTCAAAACCCCATTTATGTGTTGGCAGGACGACAGGATCTAGAGTCACCGCCTGATGTTGTTATAGGTATATTATCAGTCTCCTCATATGATGTATATGCACTGGTTGACCCGGGTTCCACCTTATCATATGTCACTTCGTTGATTGCTAGTAAGTTTGGAATAAAACCTGAATGGTTAAACCTTTTGAGGTGTCTACACCTGTTGGGGACTCAGTGATAGCTAAGCGAGTATATAGGGGGTTGTATAATAGTAGTTGATAGTTGATCTGTCGTAGCGGATCTAATCAAGTTAGATATGGTAGAATTTGATGTTATCATGGGTATGGATTAGTTGGCTTCTTGTCATGCCAACGTTAATTGTAGATCAAAGATAGCCCGATTTCAATTTCCAGGGGAGCCTGTTTTGGAGTGGAAGGGTATTACGGCGTCACCGAGAGGTAGATTTATTTCCTATCTCAAGGCAAGGAAGATGATCCGAAAGGGATGTATTTATCACTTAGTTCGGGTTTAGGATATGGAAGTAGAGTCACCAACCATTTAGTCCATCCCTGTGGTTAATGAGTTTCCCGATGTTTTTCCTGATGAACTTCCGGGTCTTCCGCCAGAGCAAGAAATTGAATTTTCTATTGACCTACTACCAGATAGTCATCCAATATCTATTCCTCCCTATAGAATGGCCCCCGCACAGTTGAAAGAGTTGAAGGAACAACTAAAGGAATTGCTTGAAAAAGGCTTTATCAGACCTAGTACATCACCGTGGGGAGCACCTGTGTTATTTGTAAGGAAGAAAGATGGTTCCTTACGGATGTGTATTGATTTGAATAAGGTGAAAATCAAGAATAAGTACCCACTCCCGAGGATTGATGATTTATTTGATCAGTTGCAAGGTGCCAAGTGTTTTTCAAAGATAGACTTGAGGTCTGGGTACCATCGGGTAAGGGTTAAGGAGGAAGATATTTTGAAGACAGCATTCAGGACCAAACACGGGCACTTTGAGTTTCGTGTTATGTCATTCGGTTTGACCAATGCCCCAGCAGTATTCATGGATTTGATGAACCGTGTGTTCAGTCTCTTCTTAGATCTGTTTGTAATTGTATTTATCGATGATATATTGGTGTATGCTCGTTCAGAGGCTGAGCATGCAGATCATTTGTGTACCGTTCTCAGAGTTCTACAAAAAGGGAAGTTGTATGCAAAATTCTCTAAATGTGAATTCTGGTTGAACTATGTAGTTTTCCTTGGGCATATCATTTCAGGTGAAGGAATCCAGGTGGATACACAAAAGATTGAGGCAGTAAAGACTTGGCCTAGACCTACAACACTGACGGAGTTTCGTAGCTTTCTCGGTTTGGCAGGCAATTACAGGAGATTTGTAGAGGGATTTTCTTCTTTTTCAGCATCTTTGACAAGGTTGACTCAGAAGGGAGCAAAGTTTCAATGGACTGACGCTTGTGAACGGAGTTTCCAGGCATTGAAGGATAGATTAACTTCAGCACCAGTTCTAACACTCCCATAAGGGACCGATGGTTACGTTATCTATTGTGACGCTTCTGGCATTGGTCTAGGGTTGTGTGCTGATGAAGCATGGTCAGGTGGTAGCTTATGCTTCTAGATAACTAAGAAAGCACGAGAAGAATTACCCAACCCACGATTTAGAGTTAGCCGCATTGATTCATGCACTAAAGATGTGGAGACACTACTTGTATGGCATTCATGTTGATATCTATATGGATCGTAAGAGCCTCCAGTATATCTTCAAGCAAAGGGAATTGAATTTACGTCAAATAAGATGGTTGGAGCTACTTAAAGACTATGATGTTGATATTTTATACCATCCAGGGAAGGCGAACGTGGTAGCCGACGCCCTCAGCCGCAGATCGATGGGTAGTCTGTCATATTTACAGCCAGAGAGGAGGGGAATAGCCCATGAGATTTATCAGCTCGCTAGTCTTGGAATTCGGTTACTAGACTCAGGTGATATTGGAGTTACTATTCAGGATACAGCAACATCCTCGTTATTAACTGAAGTGAAGGGACGCCAGTACGAGGATCCTATGTTAGTTCATTATAGGGATACCACCTCTCAGAAAGATAAAACACCGTCTGAGATTACAAAAGAGGAGTCCTCTGATATCGTGGACAATTATGTGTCCCTAATGTTGCAGGACTTCGTCGGCAGGTTATGGGGGAAACTCACTATTCTCGTTATTATATCCATCCAGGAGCGAAAAAGATGTATCATGATATCAGGGAAGTATATTGGTGGGATGGAATGAAAAAGGATATAGCGGAGTTTGTTACTCAGTGTCCTAATTGTCAGAAAGTTAAGATTGAGCATCAGAAACTCGATGGATTATTGCAGGCTATGGAGATTCCGACTTGGAACTGGGAAGCAATCAATATGGATTTCATCGTAGTCTTACATCATACCCAATGTAAGTTCGATTAGATATGGGTGATTGTTGATATGCTTACAAAGTCAGCCCATTTTCTGCCCGTTAGGACTACATATTCCGCAGAGGATTATGCAAGGATTTATATTAAGGAAATAGTACGAATGCATGGTGTCCCTGTATCTATTATCTCGGAGAGAGGAGCTCAATTTACATCTAACTTCTGGAGGTCCTTCCAAAAAGGATTGGGGACTCAGATAAGTCTTAGTACATCATTTCATCCCCAGACAGACGAACAGGCTGAGCGTACTATTCAGACACTTGAGGATATGTTACTAGCTTGTGTGATAGACTTCAAAGGTATCTGGGATGATCATCTGCCGCTTATTGAATTTGCATATATTAATAGCTACCATTCCAGTATTCAGATGGCTCCAACGAAGCTCTTTACAGACGGAAGTGTAGGTCGCCTATAGGGTAGTTTGATGTTCGGGAAACTATGTTAGTAGGAACAGAATTGGTACAGCAGGTAATCAAGAAAATTAAGCTTATACAGGAAAGTCTATTACCAGCTCAAAGCCGTCAAAAATCTTATGCGGATAATCGATAGCGAGACTTGCAATTTCAGTTTGACGATTGGGTATTCCTAAAGGTATCACCGATGAAAGGCGTTATGAGTTTCGGAAAAAAGGGAAAACATATCCCTCGGTACATTGGACCATATAGGATCATACGCAAGTTAGGCCAAGTAGCATATGAGTTGTATTCTTATGTGATACTTAGCTTCATTTAAGTGTGATAGGAATAATCACGGGATGGGATCGGGCCATACGCCAAGGCAGAGTGAGTATTGACTATATTGTGGGATCGGGTCGTACTCCACGGCAGAGTGATGATTGATTATATTGTGGGATCGGTTCGTACGCCACGGTAGAGTGTCGAGAGAGTATATTATGGGAGTGGGTCGTACGTCACTGCGAGATCGAGGATTACAGGATGGTATTGAGTCGTACGCCACAGAAGAGTGATGAGAGAGTATATTATGGGAGCGGGCCGTACGCCACGGTGAGATTTAGACTACAGGATGGGATCGGGCCGTACGCCACGGCGAGGACAGGATGGGATCGGGCTGTACGCCATGGCGGATACCAATATTGGTGGATTTTGGATTGTTATTTAATGTCTAATATTGATGTACTTGGTAATTTGTCTTACATGCCTACTGCTTTCCTTACATCTTGCTTACTTTATTACAGTTGGACCTTAGTGAGTATCGAGTCGACTTCTCGTCACTACTTCTTCGAGATTAGGCGGGATACTCACTGGGTACATATTTATGTATGTACTCATGTTGCACTTTATTTTATTCTGTACTTGAATGTACAGGTCCGGAGGTTGGTATGTCTGATTATCACTCCGGTGCTAGATACCGACCGGTGTTGGTTATACTTCACGGTGAGCTGCTCTTCCTGGCGATTCCTGGCAGCACCCTGGAGTTCCCTTTTGTTATCTTCCCCATCTATATCATTCAGACTATGGGATTGTATATATATTTATGTATTCTGGTGTATTTGGATAGTTGCCCATGATACTCATGACACTAGTTCCTGGCACCCACATGCGTACATTTTGGGTTTTGGGCTGCATTTTCATGTGTATGCTTATCTTTTGACTCACGTATCAGATATCTTATTTTCATGTCACCGGCTAATATCATGTAAATAAATGCTTAAAACTGGAAAAGGTTGGATTAATTAATCACCTGGGATGGGTAACAGTTAGTAGAATTTATAGTAGAATTTATGGTGGCTTGCCTAACCCTGTTGTTGGGTGCCATCACGACCCGTGTGGGAAATTGGGTCGTGACAACATGGTATTAGAGCGCTTTAGGTTCACGTAGTCTCACGAGTCACGGGCAAACCCAGTAGAGTCTTGTGGATCGGTACGGAGACGTCTGTACTTATATTCGAGGAGCTACAGGGCTATTAGGAGTACTTCCCTTCTTGATTCTTCATCCTGCGAGTTGATTCCTTTGAGGCTTATGCCTATGTTCATTCCTACTCAATCTTACGCGTCGCGAAGCGCTTGATATGGATCAGGAATTTGAGGAATGAGAATGGTGCTACGAATTTAATCTGAGATGCTTCCATGTGTAAATGGTTGTGGTTGTTGTTATGGCCCTGCAAAAGGGTAGTGTGTTATTTCAGCTCAGTAGTTGTGTTTCTAGGAGCCTTAAGACCGTGTTCGGGTTGTGATGATGTTGCAATTGATTGTCGCACGGTGCTGATGTGATGATAGAATGCTTGCCCGTAGGTTAGGGTGATGAGTGGTTGAAGGGAGGTCTTCTCAGTGTTTGATTTCGAGATTTCAGTGTTTTAGTTCCGACAGAGGAAAGACCTTTTGATTCTGGATGGTCTGGTTGGAGTTGATAAAGTAGTAAGACTGGGTGTCTTCAAGTGAGGTGGGATATGCACCTGTGACGTGTAGTCGTCATCATTGATCGGATGGAATGTGTTAGGTTCGGCGGTGCTATGGTTTCTTCAGTTGCCTGGGGTTAGAGTATCGAGAAGAAGTATTGAATAATGCGGTTGGCAGGGATCGTGTTATCAAAGGAGAAAGGGTCTCAGCAGGGTCTAGAGTGGTGTTAGGAGTGGCATCGGGCTAAGTGGGGGAGTCCCACCATCTGTAGTAGGGATGTAGGGTTATCTTCTCATACGGTTGCGAATTGTCGGCATATAGGCAAGTGATTTCAGCTAAGGAAGGAGGAGTAAAATGGTAATTGTGCGTAGGATTTGATGAATATGTGCAACAGTTGGCCCTGTCGGGCCAGGGTTGGGCTTGGAAGATTCAGAACTTAATCTTAATGCATTGACGAGTTGTAAGGTTAGTGAATCAGTCACGTGTTTCCTTGAAAAAGTTGTTCCTATGCTAGGAGGGCCTTGGAGTGATTGTATTCAGGCCGAGTCAGAGTGGGTGGCTCTCAATAGCGGTCCCAATGAGTTCAAAAGTTAAAGAATGCGGCAATTAGATATTTCAGGCAGCAATATGGTCAAGAATCGAGGCTTTGCAGAATAATTTCTGAGAAAGGGGAGGATGGTTGGAATGTTCTATGATATGTCTCAGCGGGCATGATAATATTGGAGGAGTGAGAGGAATAGACTTCGGATTGAAGAAAAGAAGTATCATAAGGGTATGAGACAGGTTAGGAGATTTGGGCAGCGTAGTCTCGTGAATCAAGGTCACTCGGGATGAGTGAGGGTTGAGTTTGCTATGGGTTGAAGGAAGTTGTTATTGTTCCTGAGGCAATTAATGGTGATTAAAAGAGGATGGGTTATTTAGCCATTGAAATGGCACCTTTGCGGCAGTGATTGGTTCCATTAATGTGATTTAGTTATGCATGTGGTCCATGTCGGTGTGTGCGGGGCTTATCGTCCGTCGTAATGGGTTTTATGTGGGAATTCACTCGTGAGTTGAGGTGGTACTCTTGAATTGAGTCAATTAAAAGTTTTTATACGATGAAATGTTCCCCCTATTGGTGGTTCGAAAGCTATGATAGGATTCTTGCGCTACCTCATGTTGGTATGTTAAGTGTTGGAAGCAGTATGTAACTGGGAGTAAGAATTGAGATTCAGGTCCGATGTTTATAAGTATGTCATGATCTAGGAAGAGCAAGACAGAGTGATTCGAAAGTTCAATATAAGCTGGTATTATCTTCGGGTCGCCTGAGATCGATATTCGGTGGTAAGAGGCTTTGTACCCTGGTCCTGGGTTCTCGATGTGTTTTGCGGCCTTAGTGTGGTCGGCGTTATGGATGGGCAGACTTGTTGCCGTGTGTGGAAGGTCGTGGATGCATGACCGCGAAAAGATTGTATAAAGTGTGACATGTAGTCACTTTATGGATTTAAGATTTGGATTGAGTATAAAGAAGTGCAATATTGCTTAATTGAGAGTTTACGCCTGGAGGGCGTTCGGTTCAGTTGATTATGGATTATGGGGGTGTTAGTCCCGGTAATGATGGTTTTTCTCGTGTATTATGAGAGAAGGTGGGTTAATATGGACCCAGGAAAAAGCTATTAGCTAAGTTTGGTGCAAGCAAGGTGGCTCGATGTTTGTGGATGGGTTTATATATGATCAGGGGCTTCGTGTGATCCAGGAATATTCCTTCCAGTAGATTATCTTTTCATGGAAAGATATTAGAACAGCGGGTGTTGTTCCATCTTTGTCGAATTCATGTGTTATTATGATTGTGCCGTGCGAGTTGTGAAACGGCTTGATGATTTCTTATGTGTTGAGGTCCCGCGTAGTGGGGATGTTATGTGAGCAGGATAGCTCTTGAGATCCAAAGTGTATATATATAGCGCACCTCAGCTGTGCTTGAGTTGTATAGCCTACGGCTTTATCAGTCTCCCCAGGATGGTATTATGCACTTAGCGTGCTTGTGATCAATATTCAGTCATTTGTAATAGTGAGCGAATCAGCTCTGTATATATTTCCTTACGTGAGTTTTATGTTATTGGATGGGGTTGCACGATGCAACAGTGTGATGATGAGAAGGGTTAATATGTATTTATTTTCTTGTGTTTTATTTCATATTTTCTGGTAAGAATTCATATTAGTTGAGTAAGCTGAATAGTTCCGTCCTGAGTCGCTTCTTATTCTCATGTTCGAGTTATGGCCTATTGGCGCGATGTGGTATCATGTGAGGCTGTTAGCCATGCTTGGGATAACTTGCTGCCTGAGCAGCTCATTCTGGGTGAGACGAGATTATCGGAGCAGAGATCTATACTAAGGTTATGTGAAGTACGTATTAAAGGACAAATACCATTATTCGCGTTCATAATGAAGTGATGATTCTAGTCACGAGGAGGTCTTCCTTCAAGGACATGTTGGCTCTGCAGTTGAGTATGAATTTCTACACATTTCCTATGTTGCGATGGTATCTCCAGCATTATAGCATGGTCTATGCATATTTTGTTATGGGGTGCATTGGGAGCATCAGAATCGTGGAATATTGGCTACTAAGGTTCAGGGAGCGTCCTTCTGGTCAGATGGTGAGTTGTGCGGTGCATGGTGCTAATTCAGCAAAGGTACGTGGTCATGATCTGGTATATCGTGTGATAGTTAACACGGTGTTTATATGTTGGAACTAAGCCTGGCAGGAAAAAAATTCAGGTGTTTGAATGAATTCTGAGCTTATTATATGGATAAAGAAGAAATCTCCAGATTTTATCAAGCTAATGTGCTCGACTGGGTTGTGGTAGCACGGGCAGGTGCTCGAGATGTTAAACGGTGATTTCAGGTAACTCCAGGGAAGGTTGTGTGTCCCTGACATCGATGGCCTGAGGGAGAGGATTCTAGCAGAGGCGCGCAGTTCTCAGTATTCTATTCATCCAGGGGCGACGAAGATGTATCGTGATATGAGGCAGCATTACTGGTGGAGGTGGATGAAGAAGGACATTGTGGAGTATGTGACTAGGTGCCTCCATTGTCAGCAAGTCAAGTACGAGCATCAGAGGCCAGGAGGCCTACTTCAGTAGATGCCCATTCCTGAATGGAAATGGGAGCGCATTGTCATGGACTTCATAGTTGGGTTGCCTCGGACTTTGCAAAAGGTTGACGCGATTTGGGTCAGTGTGGATAGGTTGACCAAATCGACGCATTTCATTATTGTGGCTACTACTTACACTGCGGAAAGGCTAGCTCAGATTTACCTTCGAGAGATAGTCCAGTTTCATGGTGTGCCGGTGTCTATTATTTCAGATCAGGGGTCCTCAATTCACATCGCACTTCTGGAGAGCTTTGCACAGCGAGATGGGTACTCAGATAGACCTCAGTTCAGCTTTTCGCCCTCAGACTGATGGCCAGTCAGAGCGTACAATTTAGATTCTGGAGGATATGCCCAGGGCTTGCGTGATTGAGTTCGGGGGTCAGTGGGACCAGTTCCTACCTTTGGCGGAGTTTGCATAAAATAATAGTTATCAGTCCAGCATTGAGATGGCACCATTTGAGGCATTGTATGGTTGGCGATGTCGTTCCCCCATCAGGTGGTTTGAGCCCAGCGAGGCTAAGTTATATGGCACCGACCTGGTGAGGGGTGCCTTGGAGAGAGTGAAGTTGAATCAGTAGAGACTCCGTACAGCACAGTCCAGACAGAAGAGTTACGCGGATCAGAGGGCGCGTGATGTATCATTCATGGAGGGAGATAGAGTCATGTTGAAAGTTTCACCTATGATGGGTATTATGAGGTTTGGGAAGAAGGGTGAGCTGAGCCCAAGGTTTATAGGTTCATTCGAGGTGTTGAGGCGAGTTGGGGAGGTTTCTTATGAGCTGGCCTTGCCTCCCAGCTTATCAGGAGTTCACCCAGTTTTTCATGTATCCATGCTCCGGAGAAACCACGCCGACTTCTCTCATGTGGTTGATTTCAGCACTCCAGGTACAATTCTAGACTCGTTCGAGGACGAACGTCTATTTAAGAGGGGGAGAATGTAACGACGCAGCTGATCGTTTTGCGTATTAGGATCCCGTTTCCCTGAATGAAACCTTCCTTAGCAGCTATTCGTGCTTTATGACTCGCGGGAGCGGGTGGTTCGGGATTTGGGAATATTTGGATGGTTTAGGAACACTTGGTTCCTTAAGGTTGGCCTATTTGGCCAAGTTTGACTTCGGTCAACATTTCGAGCAAACGACCTCAGAATCAAGTTCTGACAGCTCCAGTAGCTCCGTATGATGATTTCGGACTTGGGTGTATGTTCGGCTCGGGTTTCTGATGACCCGGGAGCATTTCGGCGCCCGAAATGGAAATCAGGACTTCCTTCTATTTGAAATTTGGTTTGGGACGTGATTTTGTGCTATCGAGGTCCGAACGGAATTCCGGGATCGGGAATAGTTCCGTATAGTCGTTTATGACTTGTTTCTAAAATTTGAAGTCATTCGAGTAGTATAGGCCCGTTCGGCGCGATGTGGTGAATTCTAGAATTTCTTAAGTTCTTAATTTGATTCAAGGGGTTTTGGAGAGTGATTTTGAATTTTAGCGATGTTATGAGTGATCTGTAGGCTCGATCAAGTTCGTATAATGATTTGGGACTTGTGCGTATATTTTGAAGGGGGCTCGGGTGGGCCCAGGTGCCTCCCGGACCCCGCACGAGGCCAAAAACCAACAAAAATCACTGCTGGTGCACAGCAGCTGGTGTGACCGCTGGTGCGAACTTCCCCTTCGCAGGTGCGACCCCCATCGCAGGCGCGACCAATCTTCCACAGGAGCGGGACCGCTGGTGCGGCTCCAGACTCCGCAGGTGCGAGCCCAGGGTCCCAGGCCCTTTTTCGCAAGGGCGACCAATTTCTCGCGGGTGCGAGACCGCACCTGCGGTCCCAAGGTCGCAGGTGCGGAACCCCTGTAGGCAGCCTCATTTAAATGCCCAAAATTTCGGGATTTCTTCATTTTTTTCAACCATTTCACCTCCATTAGAGAGTTCTAGGAGCTTCAAGGACCTGCTCTTGACCCAAATTCGGTAGAGGTAAGTAAATTCTTTTCATTTATCTAGTTTCATACATGAATTAACAAGGAAAATCAACTACTAATTCTTGGAAAAACCTAGGTTTTGGGTTGTAAATGGAATTTTTGGAAAGTTAGTGAATCACCCCTTTTGAGACCATGAATTCTTGTATAAATCATATAATTTCTCTCCTTAGGCTTCGGGTAATCCATTCCTCCAAGAATTTTCGAAATCCGAACGCGTGGGCCCGGGGTCGAAGTTTCAAAAATCGTCAAGAATGTTAAATTTTAGGAATTATTGCTAATTCTTCTTCTTGAAACTTAAATTGATTCAATTACATCATGTTTGGCTAGCTGTGAGCCAGCAGGAGTAGTTTCGGAGTTCGGGCGCATCTTTTGATCCGGTCCTTGGTCCAAGGAGTGCTTTTATCGAGGTGAGTCTTCTTTCTAACCTCGTAAGAGGGAAATTGTCCCTCTAAGTAACCTTGATTTCTATGTGACCTTGTTTGGGGGCTATGTACACACCAAGTGACAATAGTCTGTACGTAGTGGCTATTACTGCTTCGTCCGGGTAGTTAGGACACAGCATGTTCATTGTTTTTCCCTATTGTAGCCTAAATATGACTTGTATTCTTGTGTGATTGGTATTGTTGCCTTTGAACGTTGTGATACTTGGCTTGATTTAAGTGTGATAGGAATAATCACGGGATGGGATCGGGTCGTATGCCACGGTAGAGTGATGATTGATTATATTGTGGGATCGGGATGTACGCCACGACAGAGTGACGAGAGAGTATATTATGGGAGCGGGCCGTACGCCATGGCGAGATCGAGGATTACAGGATAGGATCAGGCCGTACGCCACGGTAGAGTGATTAGAGAGTATATTATGGGAGCAAGTCGTACGCCACGGCGAGATTTAGACTACAGGATGGGATCAGGCCGTACGCCACGGCGAGGATTATAGGATGGGATCGGGCCGTACGCCACGGAGGATACCAACATTGGTGGATTTTGGATTGTTATTTAATGTCTAATATTTATGTACTGGGTAATTTGTCTTACATGCCTACTGTTTTCCTTACATCTTGCTTACTTTATTACTGTTGGACCTTAGTGAGTATCGAGTCGACTTCTCGTCACTACTTCTTCGAGATTAGGCGGGATACTCACTGGGCACATATTTATGTATGTACTCATGTTGCACTTTCTTTTCTTCTGTACTTGACGGTACAGGTCCGGAGGTTGGTACGTCTGATTATCACTCCGGTGCTAGATACTGACCGGTGTTGGTTATACTTCACGGTGAGCTGCTCTTCCTGGCGATTCCTAGAAGCACCCTGGAGTTCCCTTTTGTTATCTTCCCCGTCTATTTCATTCAGACTATGGGATTGTATATATATTTATGTATTCTAGTGTATTTTGATAGTTTCCCATGATACTCGTGACACTAGTTTCTGGCACCCACGTGCGTACATTTTGGGTTTTGGGCTGCATTTTCATGCGTATGCTTATCTTTTGACTCACGTATCAGATGTCTTATTTTCATGTCACCGGCTAATATCATGTAAATAAATGCTTAAAACTGGAAAAGGTTGGATTAATTAATCACCTGGGATGGGTAACAGTTAGTAGAATTTATGGTGGCTTGCCTAACCCTGTTGTTGGGCGCCATCACGACCCGTGTGGGAAATTGGGTCGTGACAGCAGACTTGAAAATAACATGTTTGGGAGTTAACAAAGTCATAAACTGATAAGGATCAGTTCATGATCATTCTTCACAAAAGACAGTAAAGAATTCAGATTAGGATAAGTCATAGAAAGGAAGTCCATTGATCAATAATGAGTTAGGAAAACATTAATTACTAGTAGGAATTAATAAAGAGGTTATACATAGTGAGCACAGAATCAGATAAATCACATGATAGCAAATTTAATAACAAGATAATGAGTTTGCTGAGGTACATATGGTGAACTAGTTTTAGGGAAAGGTATCAAAACATGCTTAATACTAAAAGATGGTCTTAAGTCACACAAAGTGAAGCAGATTTCATCAACTAATTTACTGAGATTAATATGTCTAAAATACTGAAAGCAACTAGTCTAATAACAGTAACATATTAAACGAGTAATAAAGCAGAAATGGTTCAACAACTTACCAGTTCAGATGAACCAGAAAGGAATTTAACAATGCAGCAATGATCACCAATAGAAGCAAACGATAGAAGATTTGTGGTCTTGGCTTCCAGCCGGCCAGGAATTTAAGTAGAAGAATAACAGTATATAGTTGTTTAGGGTAATGAGAATGTTTTAATTCTAAATCTGTTTAAAGGGAATGGTGGAGATATTTAATAGCACTAAATTAGAGCACACAAATTTGGCAACAACCAATTAGGGTACTAGAAAGGAAAGCATCTAATAGTTAATTAAGGAAAGAAAACTTGAACCCTAGTTTAGGTAAGAACATACAAACCGGCAGAAATAACAAGTAAAGAGACGCGTATAAGCATATAGACAGAGGCTTTAACAAAGTAACTAAATAATCAAACAGATTTGAAGAATAAAAAAAACCTAATTTTAGGGTAAGTAAAGATTAGTCAAAAATCAACGGCAAGAGTTATAATAAAGATGCACAGAGACATATAGACGGGAATATTTACGGTTCGAACCAGATCTGGTTCGATTTGAAGAATCAGAAACCCTAATTTTTAGGGTAAGTAAAATCAGTCAGAAATATCAAAGAAAATCATAATAAAATGCACAGGGACAAATATACGGAAACATTAAAGGAAAAATAATTAAAGAATTGACAACCAGTGTTAGATCTTAAAAAGATCTGAACCCTAGTTTTAGGTCAAGTAAAGAATCGCAAAGAATCTCATAGATTCATACCATAAAGAGACGAGAATGAACATAGATGGAAAGAGGCAAGGATTTGAACCAGATTTGGTTCAAAATTAGAGAGATCTGCTTGCCATGTTAGGCAAGCGATTATGTAATACCATAATCGGATAACCAGTAATGGGAAATGGTCAATAAGGTAAGGGAATCATCGATAGATTCCATTTCTGGGTTGGAATCGAAGGGGATTAGAGGTCACGGTGCTAGGGTTTCAGAAGAGGAGAAGAAGAGAGCACTCAGGGGCGGCGGGGTTTTGGGAATGAGGGATTAGGGTTAGGATGATTAATTAAAAAGGGGGAGGTGAACTGGGGTCGTTGATCTTGAAAGATCAACAGCCAGGATTAAAGGGAAGGTTGGGTCGGGTATAGAAATGGGTTACCGGTTGGGTTATTGGGTTAGGGGTCATTTGGTTTTGAATGGGGTGTTGGGATGGTGTATTTTAGGTAATTGGGCTAGGGGTTGGTCCGAAATAAGCTTGAAAATGGGTTGTTATTTAGATACTCAATTTTAATTAATAAATAATTTGTAAAAAAATAATTAAAAAAATAATAAAATATCATTTGTGTATAAAACAAGTATAAATAATTATTTAACATTATAAAAAGTATAAAAAAATTATTTTGGCGTAAATAAAGTAATTATAAGTACATATAGGCTAATATGCAATTTTAGCCAAAAATATAAATATAATTATGACAAATATGTTTAAAAAATATTTAAAACCTAATATGGGTGTAAACGGTGAAATTAGATGATAAAATCATTGCAAAATAATTTGTGAGGTAATTAATGAGTTTCTTTATATAATAAAAATGCAGGAATAAATTGATTTAAAACCTTTGAAAAATTATAGAAAATTATGAAAAATGCTTGTATATGTTTATAAAGCAAGTGGTGGTGAATATGAACTATATATAT
>ML300791.1:0-79757 GCA_005239505.1 Nicotiana paniculata
TAGAAAGGAATTTAAATTCCTTCATATTGGTCTTGTTCAAATTGCTGTTAAACCTCTTTTCCGCAAAGGTTAGAATATTCCTATTTGTCTGCTCCTTAGAGACGATAGACTGTTAAATTTTGATGAATCTCTTTTAGGAGTCCTTGAAAGTAACCTCGCCAATGGCCCGGTATACTTTAATTGTTATCCCAATTTCTCGGTTGATATCCACGATCCCAATATCATGGATACCTTGACACTTAATGTCAAAACCAAGAATATGAATAGTAAAATTGATACCAGAGAGATAACCATAATATACAGGGTATATTACAAGCTTATGAAAACTCTTATAGCCCCAAAGGTTATAAATGCTAGCGTCAAAGGTTTAACTATGCTCATGGAAGCAAACCAAGAGCACAGTACTACTTTCGTTCCTAGGATACTTAAATGGAACGAAATCCTTGCGGATGAAGAGTGGAAATTCAACTCTATCACCAACCCTTTACCTATTCAACCTAATAGATCTTTTATAGATAGGGTTATTCAATTTCTAGATGGATCTATTAATCTTAAGTTTCTAAGATCCAACTCTATTAGCCAGGTGCTTCAAGTAGAAGAATGTCTACGGCTAGACCCTCTTCTTCTAGCCCCCGGGAGGATGATTTAGATATAACCTTAGAACATGGTAAATTTCACGGCGTGGATTTTACTAAAACTATTCCTAAAGTTTATTATGAATCTCATACCACTCCGAGTATCCCTACACCTAGCGAAATGAAACCTCATTTTCATAAAAAACAGGATTCGGTTGGTGTTCTTAAATAAGGAAAAAGATTCATCCCTGATGAAAAGATCATTAATGCATGTTGGACCGACCCACAACACAAGCAAACGAAAGCTTGGTACATAGATACTTACACTGAAGCTTAGAGAATCTCATTCAGATATAAATGGTTTAAGGATATGAAAAGATTCAAAACTGAGATTGAATTCTTCAAATGGTTTGAGCATTCGGGACAGATTGATGATGCTAAATCATCTCTTCAAGTTTTAATAAACAAGTGGTACACCAAAGAACAGGTGGTTGAAAGCATTACTCCCCCATTAGAAGGATTAAGCATTCCTTACAGGAAATAAATCCTCAAAGCAGCTCCTTTTAACAAACCTTCAGAAAAGGATTCTGCCTTCGTCACTATTTTCGACATCAATAAAGTCTTTGAACAGAATAATTTCACCAATCAAGTTCTTCATGTTGTTTCTAAACAAATAGAAGAATCCAATCGAAACTATAGTGGTCTTAGTAAACCAAGTAACTCCAAAGATAACCTCCAAATTGAGACTAATCCGATCTTTAAAATCCCCAAATTTTCCCCTGAAGCCTTTCCTAAGCTTTATAATGAATTCAGCAATTCATCTGATATTCTTGAAAGACTTAATGATCAACTTTCTAAGCTTAATATTACCCAAGGAAGCAAGATTAGCGCCCTAAAGGATAGGCTCCTCTATTCAAAAAATTTTTATCCCAGACCCTCTCTTCCTGACATCCAGTTTGAGGAAAACCATATGCACCCCCAAGCTGTCGCTGACGGAACAGGAATCACAGAGTGGAATATAGTGGAAAGGCTGAAGGCCAAATCTATAATAAACTCCAAGAAATGGGCATGACTGTCACAGCCTATAAATGGAAGAATGCCACTGATAAGAAAGCTGCTAACAGGATAATAACAGGCTTTACCGGCACCCTTAAAAATTTGTAGGACAATTATCTCACAGATCAAAACAAAGCGGACATCCAAAATGCAGTAGCAAACAAGACAGTTGTCAAAACTTAAGAAGGCATGACTACTACTATCGAAGTAGCAGTCGAAGATGCCACAGCTACGCTGATTTACAGCATTGCTAAACATTTCGTGGGAGAACCATGACTTTTTCAAAATAGGAGTTTAGAAATCCTTAACAATCTTTATTGCAAGAAATTAACAGATTTAAGATAGTATAAAGATATGTTTTTAACCAAGGTCATGATTAGAAGTGACTGCAATAATGACTACTGGAAGGAACGCTTTCTAAGCGGATTGCTTCGTCACTTTGCTGAAAAAATAAGATCCAAAATAAGAGATCGATGCGATGGCAAAATCCCTTATCCCCAGCTTTCATATGGAGATTTAATGAGTATAATAAATGTGGTAGCCATGGAGCTTTGTATTGATCTTAAGCTAAAAGAACAACTTAAGAAAGATCAAAAACTATCTTCCTCAGAACTTGGCAGTTTCTGCCAAGATTTTGGATTCCCTATTCTCAAGCCACCCTCGGCTAAGAAGGTCTCTAAAAGAGAAAGAGCTGGAGGATCAGCCTACCGCAAANACTAGAAGGACAGATTCTTCCAAACCAAAGAATAAGTTTGAAAGAAAAACTTCTCGAGATTCTTCTTCCGAAGAAAAAAGTTGGACATGTGGCAAGAAAGGCCACAAATCTCCCGATTGTCCAAGAAACAAGAAAAAGAAAAAGAAAGTCAATCTCCTTGAAGTTGACGACGAAACTAAACAAAAACTCTTCTCTATATTATAAGAAGAAGAATCATACACTGATCGCTCCTCCGAGAGTGAAACCAGCGATGACGAATTCCTAAACATCGCCCAAACTCAGACTCTGAAGAAAGTAGTTGAGAATGTAATTGTAATGGAGCCTTTTGTCTCTGTGACAGTAAGTCGATAAAAGTTATCTCTGAAAGTTCAGCAGAAACTTTATTTTCTACTATAGAACACAACAAGGATGAAGATGCCCGAAGGAAGTATCTGTTAGAGTTACAAAGACTGGTTATCCGTCAAAGGGAAGAAACGATCAAAATAACTCCTTTTAGCATGAAGCAAATTATGAACAGATTTGACGAAAGGAAGGAAGAACCTTCCATCAGTGAGCTTCGTTCAGAAGTTAATCTTCTAAAGGAAGAAGTCAGAGAAGTTAAATCTAGACTCCATAAAATAGAAATAGATGCCCTTATTGAGCAAATTCTCAAAGGATCCGAAGAGTCATCTAAAGGAAAGGAATTGGCTCATTCTGATAATGAAGACGGAAATTCAGAAGATGAAGCTTTATCTCCCAGGTATGAATCTGAGGTAGGTGTTAAAATGATTACAAAAATCAGACCGCAGAGTTCTCACATACTTATTAAATTAGTCATTAATAATTATTTTGTCCTTAACAAAATTGCTTTCTTAGATAGTGGTGCAAATAGAAATTGTATTATTGAGGGATTAATTCCTACCAAGTACCTGCAAAAGGGATCCACAAGATTATATAGTGCTACTGGTGAGCGTATCCTTATAAATTATAAATTATCCAACGCCCATATCTACAAAGAAGGTATTTGTCTTTCTAATGATTTTGTTATTACAAAAAACATTAATGAAGAAGTTATCCTTGGAATCCCTTTTATCACTCAAATAAAACCTTATATTTCAGATTTTGATTCTATAAGAATAAAAATTTTGGAAAAGAAATTTCATTCCCTTTTATTAAAACACTTTCTCTTGAAGAAAGTAAACTTTTGCGTAAATAAACTGCTTTTAAAATAAATCAAATTTGTTTTCTAAAGGAAGAAATAAAAATTAAAAAAAAATTGAGCAAAATTTTAAAAACCCCGGGAATGGTAAACTAAGGTAGCCAATCTCCGGCAAACTTTTGAAAAAGAAATTTGCTCTGATTTTCTAAATGCTTTTTGGGCTCGTAAAGCTCATACAGTTTATTTACCCTATATTGATGGATTCAATGAAAAGGCCATTTCGACAAAAGCTAGGCTCATTCAAATGAACCATGAATTAATGGAAATTTGTAAAAAGGAAATTAACACTCTTTTGGCTAATAAAATTATTAGACCTTCTAAATCCCCTTGGAGTTGTTCAGCCTTTTATGTTAACAATGCAGCGGAGAAGGAAAGAGGATCTCCTAGAATTGTTATTAACTACAAGCCTTTAAACACAACTTTGAAATGGATTCGTTATCTAATTCCCAACAAAAGGGATCTTTTAAAGAGAACCTTTAAAGCTAATATTTATAGTAAGTTTGATATGAAATCAGGTTTCTGGAAAATCCAAATTTTCGAAAAGGATAAATTTAAAACTTCTTTCAATGTCCCATTTTGACAATATGAATGGAATGTTATGCCTTTTGGGCTTAAGAATGCCCCTTCTGAAATTCAAAACATTATGAATTCTATTTTTAACCATATTACTCATATATCGATTGTTTATATTGATGATGTATTAATATTTTCTCAGCATATACACTCTCACTTTAAACATCTAAATATTTTCTTTAAGACTATTAATCATAACGGCCTTGTCGTGAGTGCTAAGAAAATTAAATTATTTCAAACAAAAATCTGATTTTTAGGACATGATTTATATCAAGGTACCTATAAACCTATTTGCAGAGCCATCGAGTTTTCTGAAAAATTTCCTAATATTATTACTGACAAAACTCAGTTGCAAAGGTTCTTGGGAAGCCTTAATTATGTTGCAGATTTTATTCCTAAAGTTAGACAAATTTGCAAACCTTTATATGACAGACTTAAAAAGAGTCTTGTTCCTTGGGGTAAGGAACAAACAGATGTTGTTATTATGATTAAATCCATAGTCAAGAACCTTCATTGCTTGGGTATTTCTAACCCTAATTGTTTTATGATTGTTGAGACCGATGCGTCTGATAAAGACTATGGTGGTATTCTTAAACAAAGAAAAAACCCAGAAACTTCTGAACAATTAGTTCGTTATACTTCCGGAATCTGGAATGCTGCGCAGAGAAACTATAGTACTGTTAAGAAAGAAATTCTTTCTATAGTTCTCTGTATCACTAAATTCCAAGATGATTTAATTAATAAAGAATTCTTTCTTTGAGTAGATTGTAAATCTGCTAAAGACATTTTGCAAAAAGATGTTAAAAACCTTGTTTCTAAACAAATATTTGCTAGATAGCAAGCCTTATTATCCAGCTTTGATTTTCAGATAGAATTCCCCAAAGGAGAAAACAATTATCTTCTAGATTTTCTAACTCATGAATTCTTGCAGGGAAAAACATGAGGCCTACAGGAAGGCAAAGCCCCAGAGGACCCTTCAAATGGAATAATAAAGGAAAACAAGTGGCTGAAACAGCTAAAACCTTCTCTATCCGGCCATCAATGGATATCCATAATCAATATTCGGCTCTTGCAAGCCTACCTCCGATAAATCCAAAGTTCAGTTTAACCCATTTTCCACCATTACCAAATAGTGCATCTTGTTCTTCAAATCTTTTGGTTCTAAAGAAACCATTAGCAAAAGAACCTGAACCATACTCTCATTCTCCTTCTGGAATACCTAGAAATTCCTCACCCCAAACCAGAGACTCTTACACAATGAAAACTCCCCAGAGTTTCAAAGAAGCAGTTGCACCAAGAGCTGCAGTTTCCAAAGGTCCAAAAATCAAAGAAAACTTTAATGTTGTATCTTTACAGATTTCCCCTATCCTAGATCTTGATAAAGAGTACGAGAACTATGGGGTTAAACACCTCGTTAAACCACTATACAACAATAGGAACTATGTTGAGACAAAAAGTTCCTTAAACATTTCGTGGGAGAACCACGACTTATTCAAGATAGGAGTTTAGAAATCCTTAACAATCCTTATTGCAAGAAATTAACAGATTTCATATGGTATAAAGATATGTTTTTAATTAAGGTCATGATTAGAAGTGACTGCAATAATGACTATTGGAAGGAACGCTTTCTAAGCGGATTGCCTCCTCACTTTGCTGAAATAATAAGATCCAAACTAAGAGATCGGTGCGATGGAAAAATCCCTTATCCCCAGCTTTCATATGGAGATTTAATCAGTATAATAAATGTGGTAGCCATGGAGCTTCCTACAGATCTTAAGCTAAAAGAACAGCTTAAGAAAGATCAAAAACTATCTTTCTCAGAACTTGGCAGTTTCTGCCAAGATTTTGGATTCCCTATTCTCAAGCCACTCTCGGCTAAGAAGGTCTCTAAAAGAGAAAGAGCTGGAGGATCAGCCTACCGCAAAAAATCCTCTAGAAGGACGGATTCTTCCAAACCAAAGAAGAAGTTTAAAAGAAAAACTTCTCGAGATTCTTCTTTCGAAGAAAAATGTTGGACATGTGGCAAGAAAGGCCACAAATCACCCGATTGTCCAAGAAACAAGAAAAAGAAAAAGAAAGTCAATCTCCTTAAAGTTGACGACGAAACTAAACAAAAACTCTTCTCTATATTAAACGAAGAAGAATCAGACATTAATCACTCCTCCGAGAGTGAAACCAGCAATGACGAATTCCTAAACATCGCCCAAAACTCAAATTTGAAGAAAGTAGTTCAGAATGTAATTGTAATGGAGCTTTTTGTCTTTGTGACAGTAAGTCGATAAAAGTTATCTCTGAAAGTTCAGCAGAAACTTTATTTTCTACTATAGAACACATCAAGGATGAAGATGCCCGAAGGAAGTATTTGTTAGAGTTACAAAGACCGGTTATCCGTCGAAAGGAAGAAACGACCAAAATAACTCCTTTTAGCATGAAGCAAATTATGAACAGATTTGACGAAAGGAAGGAAGAACCTTCCATCAGTGAGCTTCGTTCAGAAGTTAATCTTCTAAAGGAAGAAGTTAGAGAAGTTAAATCTAGACTCCATAAAATTGAAATAGATGCCCTTACTGAGCAAATTCTCAAAGGATCTGAAGAGTCATCTAAAGGAAAGGAATTGGCTCATTATGATAATGAAGACGAAAATTCAGAAGATGAAGCTTTATCTCCCAGGTATGAATCTGAGGTAGGTGTTACATTGACTACAAAAATCAGACCTCAGAGTTCTCACATACTTATTAAATTAGTCATTAATAATGATTTTGTCCTTAACAAAATTGCTTTGTTAGATAGTATTGCAGATAGAAATTGCATTATTGAGGGATTAATTCCTACCAAGTACCTGCAAAAGGGATCTACTAGATTATACAGTGCTATTGGTGAGCGTATCCTTATAAATTATAAATTATCAAATGCACATATCTGCAAAGAATGTATTTGTCTTTCTAATTATTCTGTTATTACAAAAAAACATTAATGAAGAAATTATCCTTGGAATCCCTTTTATCACTCAAATAAAACCTTATATTTCAGATTTTGATTCTATAAGAACAAAAATTTTGGGAAAAGAAATTTCATTCCCTTTTATTAAAACACTTTCTCTTGACGAAAGTAAATTTTTGTGTAAATAAACTGCTATTAAAAGAAATCAAATATGTTTTCTAGAGGAAGAAATAAAAATTAAAAAAAAAATTGAGCAAATTTTTAAAAACCCTGGGAATGGTAACTAAGGTAGCCAATCTCCGGCAAACTTTTGAAAAAGAAATTTGCTCTGATTTTCCAAATGCTTTTTGGGCTCACAAAGCTCATACTGTTGATTTACCCTATATTGATGGATTCAATGAAAAGGCCATTTCGACAAAAGCTAGGCCCATTCAAATGAACCATGAATTAATGAAAATTTGTAAAAAGGAAATTAACACTCTTTTGGCTAATAAAATTATTAGACCTTCTAAATCCCCTTGGAGTTGTTCAGCCTTTTATGTTAACAATGCAGCGGAGAAGGAAAGAGGATCTCTTAGACTTGTTATTAACTACAAGCCTTTAAACACAACTTTGAAATGGATTCGTTATCCAATTCCAATAAAAGAGATCTTTTAAAGAGAACCTTTAAAGCTAATATTTACAATAAGTTTGATATGAAATCAGGTTTCTGAAAAATCCAAATTTCCGAAAAGGATAAATATAAAACTACTTTCAATGTCCCATTTGGACAATATGAATGGAATGTTATTCCTTTTGGGCTTAAGAATGCCCCTTCTGAATTTCAAAACATTATGAATTCTATTTTTAACCATATTACTCATATATCGATTGTTTATATTGATGATGTATTAATATTTTCTCAGGATATAGAGTCTCACTTTAAACATCTAAATATTTTTATTAAGACTATTAAGCATAACGGCCTTGTCGTGAGTGCTAAGAAAATTAAATTATTTCAAACAAAAATCCGATTTTTAGGACATGATTTATATCAAGGTACCTATAAACCTATTTGCAGAGCCATCGAGTTTTCTGAAAAATTTCCCACTATTATTACTGACAAAACTCAGTTGCAAAGGTTCTTGGGAAGCCTTAATTATGTTGCAGATTTTATTCCTAAAGTTAGACAAATTTGCAAACCTTTATATGACAGACTTAAAAAGAGTCCTGTTCCTTGGGGTAAGGAACAAACAGATGATGTTATTATGATTAAAGCCATGGTCAAGAACCTTCCTTGCTTTGGTATTTCTAACCCTGATTATTTTATGATTGTTGAGACCGATGCGTCTGATAAAGGCTATGGTAGTATTCTTAAACAAAGAAAAACCCCAGAAACTTCTGAACAATTAGTTCGTTATACTTCCGGAATCTGGAATTCTGCGCAGAGAAACTATAGTACTGTTAGGAAAGAAATTCTTTCTATAGTTCTCTGTATCACTAAATTGCAAGATGATTTAATTAATAAAGAATTCTTGCTTAGAGTAGATTGTAAATCTGCTAAAGACATTTTGCAAAAAGATGTCAAAAACCTTGTTTCTAAACAAATATTTGCTAGATGGCAAGCCTTATTATCCAGCTTTGATATTCAGATAGAATTCCTCAAAGGAGAAAACCATTCTCTTCCAGATTTTTTAACTCGTGAATTCTTGTAGGGAAAAACATGAGACCTACAGGAAGGCAAAGCCCTAGAGGAACCTTCAAACGGAATAATAAAGGAAAACAAGTGGCTGAAACGGCTAAACCTTTCTCTATACGGCCATCAATGGATAGCCATAATCAATATTCGGCTCTTGCAAGCCTACCTCCGATAAATCCAAAGTTCAGTTTAACCCCTTTTCCGCCATTTCCAAATAGTGCAT
Organism: Nicotiana paniculata; assembly: GCA_005239505.1. NCBI lineage: Eukaryota > Viridiplantae > Streptophyta > Magnoliopsida > Solanales > Solanaceae > Nicotiana > Nicotiana paniculata. The sequence continues at coordinate 8,959 of ML300791.1, forward strand.
CTTGTTCTTCAAATCTTTTGGTTCTAAAGAAACCATTCGCAAAAGAACTTGAACCATGCTCTCATTCTCCTTATGGAATACCAAGATATTCCTCACCCCAAACCAGAGACTCTTACACAATGAAAACTCCCCAGAGTTTCAAAGAAGCAGTTGCACCAAGAGCTGCAGTTTCCAAAGGTCCAAAAATCAAAGAAAACTTTGATGTTGTATCTTTACAGATTTCCCCTATCTTAGATCTTGGTAAATATTACGAGAGCTATGAGGTTAAACACCTCGTTAAACTACTATACAGCAATAAGAACTATGTTGAGACAGAAAGTTCCTTAAAAACCAGAAAATACTTTGAGTTTATTCTGGTTGACTCTGGCTCTATTGAAATAGAGCATAAACTAAGTAATGATGTAGATCCTGATAGTATTGCTTACTCTAAGTTCACTATCAAAAAGATCTTAACCCCTTTTGAGTGGTATGTTGATCATTTGCACACTCCTATCAATTTATCAAGGGAGCACAGACCCCAAACTTACAATTGACATGATTATAAATCTGCTTGGTTTAATTTTCTTTACTTACGACCAACTACACACACTTTGTTTGTAAGGTACAACCTTGAACTCTCTAAATCGATCATCCCCAGATGGTTCTATGAGTGGTGGAACTATTTTGGAGGAAACAAACTGGTTTTGCCAAAAACCTTTTCTGAAAAATTCGATCAGTTTCAGATTGATCATGATATCTCTTCTTTACCAGAACACATTAAATTGTGTAAATATTTTATTCAAAAAAGAATATCTTATATTATTAGTTGGACTTTTGTCATTGCTGAATTTGACAGGATCAAATATTTATCTAAATAAGTCATGATCAAAGGATGGTCACCAACACCCAAACATCAATATACAACCTCTCAAGCCGTGTCAATGAAATCACCAGGAAAATCTACCTCCAAGAATGATTTAAAAAAGAGGTTATAAAAGGCCTTGTCAGAAATTGATTCTGATCCTGATGAATATCATGAAACTTTTTGATGAAGCCTCTTCATCACAAAGAGATGACAATGGAGATATGTTGAAACCTAAAGTTTTAGCACAATCTTACCTGGATTCCTTTTATGATTAATCCTAGTTGAGGATATTAAAATCCGGAATAACTAGTCTTTCAGATAGAGACTCAAAGAGTCAAAATTATCTAGAAAGTAAAAGAAAAGTCTCAAAAGAGGGAATTTCTTTTGATTAAAAATCAGACGGACCCAGATAAAATTGGCATATTCTCCCAAAAGAAAATGTCCAACAAAGCTTTATCAAAAAGCAAAAGATTCTTCAAAAAGGAAAATGGCCGACAAAGCTTTTTCAAAAAGCAAAAGATGCCATTACTTTTTCAAAAGAAAAAGCAGTGGACAGCAGAAAAAGAAATCATGAGCCAATCGGAAAGAGGCACTTAGATTTCTCTTTATTCCTTTCTAAGTCTATATAAGACCTGATGTTTTAGAAGAAAGGGAGACCAAAAATTATACAACTTACAATATTTTCTACTTGCTCTATACTTCTCTCTGTAATGCCCTTTACATTAATCAAGTGACTTTATCTTTTATTATATTTGATCCTAAAAATGGTATCAGAGCCAAGTTATTATCGTTGTGAAGAATATGTGAAGGGAATTGTAATCTTTAAACTCTGTTGGAGCATTGGATCAAATTGTAACACGAACGATGAAGGTATATGAGATAATACTATCCTTTGGAGAATTGGCTCAAGTAATAGAGTAAATTATGAAATGAAGTGAAAGAAAGAGAAAGAGATACTAAGATATACCATTGCCGGGTCATTGTTGCTTTTGATATTGCCTCCCTTAGTGGGATGTTGAGATTACTGTTATTGTTCCCTTGCCGGGATTTAATTGTTTAATTGATGTTCCCTTGCCGGGATTTCTATTTTATTCTGCTTCCTCCATTGCCCTTGTTTGTGATTGTTGTTTGGGTGAGGAAGAGTGTTAAAACACGAAGGGTGATGCCGTGCACTGTTTGATATTGTGAGGAAGAGTTTTAAAGCACGAAGGGTGATGTCGTGCACTTTTTGATATTGTTCCCTTGCCGGGGTTATTACGTCTATTCTGTTTACTACCTTGCCCTTTTTTGTGATTGCTTTTTGGGTGAGGAAGAGTGCTAAAGTAAGAAGGGTGATGTCGTGCATTGTTTGACATTGTGAGGAAAGAGTGTAAAGCACAAAGGGTGATGTCGTGCCGTACGATGTACCATTCCGTACCGATATTCATTGATTATACTGGGAGGAAAGAGAGTAAAAGAACAAAGGGTGATGTCGTGCCATGATTTACATTATTTGCATTATACATTGCATAGTGAGGACGAGAGTAAAAGCACGAAGGGTGATACCGTGCCATGATTTACATTGATGACATTATACGTTGCATAGTGAGGACGAGAGTAAAAGCACGAAGGGTGATACCGTGCCATGATTTACATTGATGACATTATACGTTGCATAGTGAGGACGAGAGTAAAAGCATGAAGGGTGATGCCGTGCAAGTTTGTGATTTCTTGTCCTTATTGATATGCTAGATTTGTTGTTCTTTTCCTTATTGAGATTTCTTATATGAAACTGTTATCTCCCCACAGCATGCTCCCCTTCCTTTATTAATTGTTTCTCCCTATATTTCTTATCCGTTGTATATATGTATATCTATTTATTTGAACTGCACAGGTTTATTTGGTAGTCTGGTTCTAGCCTCGTCACTACTTCGCCGAGGTTAGGCTAGGCACTTACCAGTACATGGGGTCGGTTGTACTGATGCTACACCTGCACTTCTTTATGTTGTGCAGATTATGCAGCCGGACCCGGAGGACATCATTAGTGGGAGTGTCTTCCAGCTTATCCTAGAGGCTTCAAGGTATACCCGCTTGCGTTCGTGGGCCTTGGCGTCTCTTCCATCCCTTTGATTTCACTTCTGTCTTGTTTTTCCTTTAGTTTCAGAGATAGCTATGTATTCTCTTTTCAGACTTGTATTTAGCACTCTTGTGACAGTTCGTGAGTTTGTGACTCCAGGTTTTGGGAAAGCTTATGCGTTGTTGTATTATGTTATCCTTATTTAGCTTGAGACCACATTTATTTCCGCTGTTTAACTGTGAACTGTTTAGGTTATCCTATTAAAGTGGTGTTAATATGCTAGTTTATCTATGTAAGTTGGCTTGTCTAGCGGGTTCAATGTTAGACGCCATCACGGCCCGATGGTGGGATATCGGGCGTGACAAAAAAAATTTAAGAATATTCAAATCATCTCAAATCTATAAAGATGTGTGAAGAATCAACAGTAATGAAATAGGGTTTTCAGAAAAATAGCAGAGGTGAAGAGAATAGGTCAAGAACCCATAGATTCGTAATAAAAGAAGGAAATATCCTTACTTAAAAACAACAAATTGCCTGAGATAGGCAAGTTTCGAACCAGAACCCGTTGAGTTTCCTTGAGATCTTCTCAACGATCCAAGAAATCGAAGATCCATGGCGTATAGAAGACCAGGGCTGGTCGGAGAAGACATAGGAGCACTATAGGGAGAATGTTTAAGCCGGTGACGACGTTTAGGTGTAGGGTTAGGTCGAGAGAGAGTTGATATACGAGGGAGATGATGCTGGCAGGGGATGTGAAAGAATGAGAGGGTTTGGGTAGGTTAGGGGGGTTAACTAAGGTAAGGATAATCGTGGACGGTTGATCAAAATGATCAACGGCCACGATTGAACGGGCTAGTGGGTCGGGGTAGGCAGATTGGGCCAAAAAGAGGTTTGGGCAAACACTTTGGGTTAATATTAGAGGGGTTTTGGGCTGGTTTGAGGGGTTAGGTCCGGAATATTATATGAATCAAATATGGCTATTTGTTAAATACCCAAACAATTTATAAAAATATATTTTATAAAATAATTAACAGAATATAAAATTAATTTCATGCATAGAAAAGTTTTAAAATAATTACTCAACATTTTAAAAAATACAATGAGCTTCTTTCTAGTAAAATAATGTAATAATGCATGCATGGGCTATAATTTCAAAGTTATTGCAATTGTAACCCCAAAGATGTAAATGTGGCTATTTTTGTAATATTTTAATCCTAATATAAATATAAATAGAAATATTAAGCCATGAAATTATTATAAATTCATTTATGATGCAATTTGTAATTATTTATGTAAATAAAATACTAGGATAAATTAATTAAAAATCCCTAAAAATGTAAAAATTATGGAAAAATGTCAACTGATGCAAATGCATAGTTTTGAAGGTATATATGTATTTGAAAAAATATTATAGGAAAAAAATTGAGTATCAACAGTTGCCCATCTTTACCCCCGAAGGATGAAAGAGTTGTCGGGTAAAGATATGATGGCCAATTTTGACCGAGCGAGATGATTTGAGAGATTTAGGCCACACTCTGGTTCCTGAGCTTCCTACATATCCCTGGTTTTGCAGGAATCAGGCCGTGTGTAGTTCTGGATTATCGGCGAAGTATACCGATGAAGTTACCACAAGGACGGTCACGAGATTTCAGGATAGGTGAAGAATGGTTATGGTGAGTGGTCAGGATTGAGATAATTTGTAGGAACTGGAGCGGGATTTCTCCTGTTGGGATAACGGTTGCTTATCGGATCAACTACAAGCAAAGATGTACTACGGGCATATATCTATGCATAAATTTAAACATTAAGCAAATTCCCTTCGGACAATGAAAAATCGTCTTTGGACGATTGAGGATGACGTCCTTAGACTATGATGTGCTGGGCCATGAATTGTTCAGTGAGGGATTCGCAGGCCATGAGATAATGTTCTCGGGCCATGAAAAATGGTACCTCCAAACCATGACGCCTTTGAATAATGATAAGCAAATTTGAGAGATCCTCAGGCCATGGCATGGCATCTTCCGGCTATGATGCCTTCGGACAAATTGGCGATATTTCAACCCATGAAATGCAAAGGTATGATGCTAGAAGCAACAAGATAGAGCTTAGTCTTGTGTGGAGTTGAGGGAAGAGCTTAGCCCAAGAGAATAGAACAATGCAAGAGAGACAGTGCTTAGTCTCGTGCGAGAATTTGAGACAGAGCTTAGTCTCATGCAAAGAGAAGGCAACGCTTAGCCTTATGCAAATATAGAGGCAAGGCTTAGCCTCATGCAAGATTTGGGAAAAGACTTAGTCCCATGCAAAGAGAAGTCAATGCTTAGCCTTATGAAAATATGGAGGCAAGGCTTAGCCTCGTGCAAGATTTGGGACAGGGCTTAGTCCCATGCAGAGAGAAGGCAATATTTAGCCTTATGCAAATATGGAGGCAGGGCTTAGCCTCGTGCAAGATTTGGGACAGGTCTTAGTCTCATGCAAAGAGAAGGCAATGCTTAGCCTTATGCAAATATGGAGGCAGGTCTTAGCCTCGTGCAAGATTTGGGATAGAGTTTAGTCTTATGCAAATAGGGAGGCAGGCTTAGCCTCGTGCAAGATTTGGGACAAGGCTTAGTCCCATGCAATTGGAAGGCAAAGCTCAGCCTTATGCAGATATGGAGGCAGGGCTTAGCCTCATGCAGATGGAGACAAAGCTTAGTCTCATGCAAAATTCAGAAGATAGCTTAGTCCCATGCAGATGAAGGCATAGCTTAGCCTTATGCAAATATGGAGGCAGGGCTTAACATCATGCAAGAGTGAGACAGAGCTTAGTCTCGTGCAAAGAGAAGGCAATGCTTAGCCTTATGCAGATATGGAGGCACGGCTTAGCCTCGTGCAGATGGAGACAGAGCTTAGTCTCATGCAAAGAGAAGGTAACGCTTATCCGTATGCAAATATGGAGGCAGGGCTTAGCCTCATGTAAGATTGAGACAGAGCTTAAGTCTCATACAAAGAGAAGGCAACGCTTAGCCTTATGCAAATATGGAGGCAGGGCTTAGCCTCATGCAAGATTGAGATAGAGTTTAGTCTCATGCAAAGAGAAGAAATAATAAGTGATATCAGAGTATTTCTTAGCTGTAAGAGGATTCGATATCGTTATTGTTATGAAGTTTGTGATTTCGAGGCGTGCATATTTCCTTTTTCCTGCATTCAAATAAAAATCATGAAATCTGTAAGGGAGAGGTCGGTTCATGCCTCGGTCGGCTTGTATGACTTGCTTTGCTCGGTTTGAAGATCATGTTCAAATCATTGGGGGTAGCGTTTCTAAACAGAGTTATTTCAAAAGCAAGCATATGTAGTTTTCAAAGTCATAATAAAAGATATGTTTTTTAGAAAATTGGTTAGATGAACCAGTGACTGTGACACGATCAGAGACATTGCGACTTCTCTTGCCGTAGAATTTTGAGGGTCCTCTTCAAAATTCTGCCCCAGTTAGACGGACAAACATTTCTGACTGCTGTATATGATGCGATCACTGAACTTGCTTCGGAATTTTGAGGGTCCTCCTCAAAATTTTGCCCCAGTTTCTGATGATGGGGAAAGTGGATATTTATTGAATTTTGACCGAACTCAGAGGGCAGCCTACGTATCCCCTCTTAAACGGGAATCAGGTCGAGCGTAGTTCAATTTACATCATTTGCGGAAACATAAACAATTACACATAGTATCACTTGACTACATCTGAATTGATTGGTTTTGGCCATACTTCTGCGTCCATTTATGCGAGTATTTGGGCTCCCCCTATCAATACTCTGTGAACCATTTAAGGACCTTGCCAATTGGGAGCGAATTTCCCTTTGTCTTCATCCTGATGTGGAAAGATCTTCTTTAGCACCAGTTGCCCCGGTGTGAACTGTCGCGGCTTGACTCTTTTGTTGAAGGCTCTGGACATCCTGTTCTGGTAAAGTTGTCTGTGACATAACGCATTCATCCTTTTTACGTCTATGAGGGCTAGCTGCTCATAACGGCTCTTTATCTATTCTGCGTCGCTAAGCTCAGCTTCTTGTATGATCCTCAAGGAAGGAATCTCTACTTCGGCGGGAATAACAGTTTCAGTACCATAAACTAGCAAATAGGGTGTTGCCCCGGTTGATGTGCGGACTGTGGTACGGTATCCTAGTAAGAAGAATGGTAGTTTCTCATACCACTGTTTGTGATTCTCTACCATTTTCCTTAGTATCTTCTTGATAGTTTTGTTGGCAACTTCTACGACTCCATTCATTTGAGGTCTGTATGCTGTGGAATTCTTGTGCTTGATTTTGAAAGCCTAGCACATGGCTTTCATCAGATCACTATTGAGATTGGCAGTGTTGTCAATGATGATTGATTTTGGAACTCCGAACCAACAAATAATTCGGTCGTGGACAAAATCTGCCACAACCTTCTTAATCACTGCTTTGTAAGATGCTGCTTCGACCCATTTGGTGAAGTAATCAATAGATACCAAGATGAACCGATGCCCATTTGAGGCGGTGGCTCTATTGGACCAATGACATCCATTCCCTAGGCGGCGAATGACCAAGGTGAGCTTGTTACATTTAGCTCACTCGACGGCACTTTTATCATATCTGCATGCACTTGACATTGGTAGTATTTTTGAACATATCGGATGCAATCTGTCTCCATGGCCATCCAGAAATAACCGGCCATGAGTATCTTTTTGGCCAAGACAAAGCCATTCATATGTAGGCCACAGGTTCCGGCATGTATCTCCTCAAGCAGCTTTGAAGCTTCCTTTGCATCGATGCACCTCAATAATCCTAAATTCGGAGTTCTTCTATATAAGGTTCCTCCGCTGTGGAAGAAATTGTTGAACAACCTCCGAAGCGTGCGCTTCTGAGTATGGTTTGCATGCTCCGGGTACTCTTCTTTTGTCAGATGCCTTTTGATGTCGTGGAACCAAGGCTTCCCATCTGTTTCTTCTTCAACGTGAGCACAATATGTCGGCTGACTATGGATCCTTACTGGGATAGGATCAATGAAGTTCTTGTCTGGATGTTGTATCATTGATGACAAAGTGGCCAATGCATCGGCAAACTCGTTCAGAACCCTGGGAGCATGCCGAAACTCTATCTTTGTGAACCTCTTTCTCAATTCCTGCACATGGTGCAGATACGGCAATATCTTGGAATTCTTGGTCGCCTATTCTCCTTGTACCTGGTGCACAGCAAATCTAAATCACCGATCACCAACAGCTCCTGAATGTTCATGTCAATGGCCATGTTGAGTCCTAATATCAAGCCTCGTATTCCGCCATGTTGTTAGTGCAGGGAAATCTGAGTTTAGCAGATACCGGATAATGTTGGCCAGTTTTTTATACCAAGACAGCTCCAATACTGACTCCTTTGAAATTTTCCACTCCGTCAAAGAACATCCTCCAACCGTCGTAGGATTCAGTAATATCCTCTCCTATGAATAGCACCTCTTCATCGGGAAAATACATTTTCAGGGGTTCGTATTCTCCTTCCACGGGGTTCTCAGCCAGATGATCGACTAGTGCATGTCCCTTTACTGCTTTGTGAGTTACATAAACAATGTCGAACTCACTAAACAGGATTTTCCACTTAGCCAGCTTGCTATTGGGCATAGGCTTCTGAAAGATATACTTCAAGGGATCCATTCCTGATATGAGATATGTTGTATAGGCACAGAAGTAAGTCCTCAGCTTCTGAGCTATCCAGGTCAAGGCACAACAAGTATGTTCCAATAGAGAGTATCGCACTTCATATGGAGTGAATTTCTTACTCAGTTAATAGATAGCTTGTTCCCTTCCCCCTATCTCGTCGTGCTTCCCCAGAACGCAGCCGAAGGCTCCATCTAACACTGCGAGGTAGAGTAGCAAAGGTCTGCCTGGCTCTGGCGGGACCAAAACTGGTGGTGTTGATAGGTACTCCTTGATCTTGTCGAAAGCCCTTTGACAATCCTCGGTCCAACTAGTTGCAGCATTTTTCTTCAACATCTTGAAAATTAGCTCACACATAACTGTGGAATGGGCTATGAACCGGATTATGTAGTTTAGCCGTCCTAGAAAACTCATTACATCTTTCTTACTCTTTGGCGGTGGCAGCTCCTGGATGGCTTTGACTTTAGATGGATCCAATTTTATCCCTTAGCGGCTGACAATGAACCCAAGTAACTTTCTGACAGGGACCCCGAATGCACACTTTGTAGGGTTTAATTTCAGGTTGTACTTTCGCAGTTTGTCGAAGAACTTCCTCAAATCTGCTATATGATCTGTGGCTTTCTTGGACTTGATGATGACGTTGTCCACATACACCTCGATCTATTTATGTATCATGTCATGAAAAATGGTAGGCATAGCCCTCATGTTGGTGGCCCCAGCATTTTTTAGACCAAATGGCATCGTCTTATAACAGTATATTCTCCATGGTGTACTGAAAGCAGTTTTCTCAGTGTCTTCCTCGTCCATCTAAATCTGATGGTAACTGGTGAAACCATCTACAAAGGATTGGAGTTCATGTCTGGCACAACATTTCTATTAAAATGTGTATGTTTGGAAGTGGGAAATCATCCTTTCGGATGGCTCTGTTGAGATCCCGATAATCGACACAAATTCTAACCTTCCCGTCCTTCTTCGGAACTGGCACGATGTTGGCTAACTAAGTTGGGTATTCAACCACCCTGAGGACCTTGGCCTTGATTTGCTTAGTGACCTCTTCTTTGATTTTCAAACTCATATCAGGCTTGAATTTCCTGAGTTTCTGCTTTACTGGCGGACACATCGGGTTTGTGGGCAACTTGTGAGCCACAATAGATGTAATTAACCCGGTCATGTCATCGTATGACCATGAAAAGATGTCCTCATACTCTTTCAAGAACTGTGTGTACTCTTCTTTTTCTGATGCTGATAAGTGAATGTTGATGCGGGTCTCCTTGACAATTTCGGAATCTCCTAAGTTGATTATCTCAGTCTCGTCCAGGTTGGACTTGGGCTTGTTCTCAAAATCCTCTACTTCCCTAACGATTTCCTCGGTTATGACATCCTCTTCTTCTGAATCACTATCCTTTTGTTGCGTTGCCTCATTACATGTCACATTTGTTGGTTCATCAAGACAAGAAATAGTAATGTTGTATAAATAAAGATATGAGAGAAAATGGTAATAATAAATATCGATCCATTAAAACATAAAAGCGATTTTCAATAATTTAAACAACGTTTTTGGAACGCCGGAGATTTTATTTAAAACAAATGCAAAAAGGGAAATCATTTTCTTAGAAAACAATAAAACAAGCAATGTTGTTCAGCCTTTCTACCCCGGGACTCGTCGGGCCCTAAATGGTCTTACAGTCCAATTCTTGAGGAATGATCCTTTCTCCACTGCTCGGATGGTAGGGCCTTCCTCCTCCTCCTCCTCAACAATTACACAACAGTCCATGTCTTCATCCTCCAGGAACAAGTTCCTCAAGGCGGCCAGTGCTTCTTCCTCCTCTGATCCCCATATGATGTCGATCTGCTGGAAAGTCTGACTCAGTGTACGGTATGTCGATCTGCTGGAAAGTCTGACTCAGTGTACGGTACATGCTGCTCAAGTGGATAGTACGTACCATGCCACGGTGGTGACCAGTCATTGTATTCTTTCCAGGTGTACTGATACCCTAGCCCAAAGGTTGCACCATGACATTTCAACTGTATTGGTTTGGAGATACCCTAAAGGTCTTTTCCAACACCCTTTCCGGGTTCATATCCTCTCCACGCTAGCATACTTTCTATATTGATACTCCACCACTTATCTTTCTCGATTGCATTGACTCCCCCGAGCCTTCTTCTATTCTCAACCACCGAGATAGTCTGACGGTTGTAAATGGGGTTGCTCCCATCTTCATGGATAATCACCTCTTGGTGGTTCCCCTTGAACTTTGCTACCTAATACAAAGTTGACGCTACAGCCCCAGCGGCATGTATCCACGGTCGTCCCAACAACAGATTGTATGATGCAGATGTATCCAGCACATGCAACTCGACATCAAACCATGTAGGCTCCATCTGTAGACAAAGATTTATCTCTCCAATGGTAGCTCTCTAAGACCCGTCAAATGCCTTCACATTTATAGTACCTTCTCGTATTTCATACAGGCCTTTGCCTAACCTCTTCAATGTTGTCAATGGGAAAATATTGAGACTAGATCCCCCATCTATCAGAATTCTGGCAATGAAATTATCCTCACATTGCATGGTAATGTGCAGCGCCCTGTTATGATTCAAACCCTCGGGTGGCATCTCATCCTCGTGTAAGGTGATTTTGTGACTTCCTAGCACCTGTCCTACCATATTGGCCATTTCTTCATCAGTGGTATTGTTAGGTACATATGCCTCACTTAACATATTTAAGATAGCATTCTTGTGCACTTCTAAATTCTATAGCAGTGAGAGGATAGATATCTGAGCAGGAGTCTTGTTCAAATGATCGGTGACTGAATACTCCTTTGCTTGCACTTTCCTCCAAAGGTCGTCCGAGCCTGTTTCAATAACGGGCGGTCTGTTAGAAGCCTGCTTACTAGATTTCCCTAAATGCTCTGGTATATAGACTCTTTTCGTTCTGGTCATTCCTTGCGCAGCGTCAGATTCTTCTATTTTGTTCTTTCCTCTTCTTCTAGCTTCGGCCACATAACCCCAGGGTATAGCCTTGGTGTTGAAAGGCATCGTGGTTGACATTGTCACTGTGAAGGGTGTGGTTACTTCCACCTCGAATGGAACATGCGCAGCTGCGGGGGGTGCTATCTCAACTTCAAATGGAACTGATGCAGCTATCCCAACCTCCATTGGCGGTTGTTTTTGTACTATAATAGGATTGAGCATGACTGCGGGTTTCTTAGGATTATCACCCTCTTTGATAAGTCCAATTGATCCCTCAGGATCCCACTCCTATAGTTCTCTATCACATTGATACCTTCACCCCTATGATCTGGGATGGGGTTGTTGCGGATGTTGGGTGTAGCCTCTTTGGCCTGAATGACCTTATTATCAATCAACTTCTGGATCTTATCCTTTAGTGCTCGACACTCGTCAATGGTGTGCCCTTTCATGCCAGAATGATATGCACAGGTCTTGTTTGGGTTGACCCATTGGGATGAATTCTCCACGGTCGCAGCAGGGATAGGGGTGACGTAACCAGCAACTTTTAGCCTTTCATACAGCTGGTCAATAGGTTTGGCAATGGAAGTGTATTGTTTAGGTGCTCTGCGGCCAAAGTTAGGACGAGGTCTTGGGTAGTTTGGGCGAGTTGGATGTGACTGAAAATGAGAGGGTTGGGAATTATATGTGTGATAAGAAGTGGCTGGTTGGGAATATCTGAGAGGTGATGGTTGATATGCGAGTGGAGGTGCTTGGTATGTAAGTGGGGAGGTTTGATATACAAGGGGAGTTTTGGGTCCTTTGCGACCATTAGTGTTCCTGCATCTTTCTTCTTCGATATACCCCCTGACTGCAATTATTTGTTTATGGCTTGCAATGCCTCAAAGTTTGTCACCATAGCGCTTTAATTTCCCTCTTCAATCCCTTCTCCGAGTTTGATGATATCGGAGAACTTGTTGTTTTCAATAACCATCAATCTTTCATAGTACAGCGGATCACGTGCTCTGACGAAGAACTTGTTCATCTGTTCCTCGTCTAATGTCGGCCTGACTTTGGCTGCTTCTGAACTCCAACGAGTGGCATACTTGCAAAAGGTCTCAATGGGCTTCTTCTTTAAGTTCTAAATGTAGAAGACATCCGGCGCATTCTCTGTGTTAAACCTGAATCTGTCCATGAAGTCAGATGCCATACTCACCCAGTCCCACTTCTTGGGATCCTGGCTTATGTACAAGGATAAAGCATCTCCTGTAAGACTCCTCATGAAAAGCTTCATTCGGATCCTTTCATCATTTCCGACCCCTACAAGCTTGTCACAATAAGTCCTCAGGTGAACCCTAGAATCACCTGTTTCGTCAAACATTTCGAACTTGGGAGGTTTATAATTCTCCGGCAGTTCTACATCGGGTTGTATGCATAGGTCTTCATAGTTCAGACCTTTTATCCCTTTGCTTCCTTTGGCGCCTTGAACCCGACTTGTCAACTTCTTGAGCTCTTCAGCCATGTTCTTAATGAGCAGGTCCTTCTCAAAGGATTCTGGTGCATAAGATACGGACTGAGTGGAGTGAGGTAGGGTTTCCACGTATATAGGGTTGTCTTGGTGACCGAGAGTTTGGTTATAATGGTGATCATTGGAGTTATGCGGTTCGGGAATGATTTGTGGGGTGTTTTGTGGAGTGTGGTAGGTGTTATGTTGGTACTGTGGTGGGATAGTTTGATTTTGTGGTGAGGTGCAGGAGGATTCTGTGGGCGCTTGTTGGGTGTGTTTTGCGGTGGTGCGGGTTTCTGAGTGTTTGAATGGTTGACATCTGGGATAGTGAGTGTGAGGGATAGATTTTCTAAGCTCCGGACCTGCTCGATCTCACCCTGGAGTTCTAGTATTTTCTGCTCAAGTCATGATACTACATTATTTGGGGCCTGAGTACTTCGGCCATCAGAAGCTTCTGCATGTTCAACATGTGTGTTGTTGTCTTTTCTGGTGTCGTTCAAATCATCCATCTTTACTTTCCCTTTGCCTTTTGGTGTACTAGGAGGAGGAGAAGGTGGAGGGCCCCTGGATCTTGTGTAATAAACCGATGATGCCAGTATGTGCGAACCAACCTTTGGGGAATGGGAATAATCAAAAGAAAGAAAGAAAACAAAAGGTAACTAAGCCAGTAAGAGTTCTAAAAAGAGTACTTGAGGCATTTAAACACATATTGCGGAATGTAAATTTGATTCTTATTTTGGGAGCCTCATTGTGCCCGAGGTAGGCCTAGAGACAACTTGTTTTGGAGAACTTAGATGCCAATAATTGCCTCATTTCATTAATATAAAAATAGATGAATCCAACACGACACTAAGATAATAAAAGATAGGACACTACTGGCATTTGGCCTTATTACATTTAGGAAAAGCAGGTAAATCTAATCTACTTGGTCACAGAAGGACCTTCCCCAGGCTTGATCTTTCTGACTCCATCAATCAAGTCCCCTAGTTCGCGCATGCCCAACAACAGCTATACTCTTGCCAGATGTCCTCCCTCGCTTCCATCAGCATTCTGGCAGTCAGCGACCCTCTTACTTATCTTTCCTTCTAGCTCCATCAAACCCTGCTCCAGATATTCTACCCTTTCATTGGAGGTGATAGCCATTTCCCTCCATTCCCTGATTAATCTCTTATCTGTCTCGTGTATCTTGTGATGTTCGGCCTCGGAGTCATGAATCCTCTTGCGCAACTTGTTGTACTTTACTTGGGTTTCTTCATCTTCGTCTATGACCCTATTTCCCCGACCGATTCATGGCTCAACTTTCCCAACTAAGTTATCCTCCCACCATGCCGGGTAAAAGGGTGCATGTCCCGCATGATACCTGTCTGGCTTGATGGTGTATTTTTCCACAATAATATTTTATTGCCACATATGTTGAGCTTGACACTTGTAAGGGATGTGGTCATCCTGAAAATCAGCTCGGAAATGACTTATCTTTGCGACCCGCGGTATGATATGTTTCCTGCTTGCCTGCGTCATAACCTTGATGGAAACATAAGGGTATATTCCCCTTAACCCGATCAACACTAAGTGAGGAGCTTCCCTTGACCTGATGATGAACTCGTCAGGGAACCATTTCAAACATCCACTGAACCTGATCCTCAGTCAAATTGTCGAAGAACTCCACCCATTCCTTAGCACTCTCTGGTTGAGCAAACCTGTCCGGAATATAAGTCATCTGTTTAGGGTGATGGAAGGCAATATGGTGATTCCACGCCCTTCGTGGAAATTCCTGGCGATATTGACCCTTTTGGAGATGCTCCATTAACCACAACTGTAGAAGCAAATTGCAACCCTCGAAATGTTTGGAACCTTTCTGGCAGTGGTCCAAGGCCCGATAGATATCAGCTATAATCATAGGGACTATGGTGTATGTTTGGCCCTCGATTCCTTCCATTAGAGTCTTGGTGACCATAGCCAATCTAGTGTGAATTCTTTCCCTTTTCGTCGGGAACACTATCACACCTAAAAAGCAAACAATGAACACGAAAACTCTGTGATGAATATGTCCCAAGGAAGTGATGGAAAAACCATCATGGAAAATACGGTAGCACTTGCTATGACCGTATCTCTCATATAAGTAGTCAAATGGTATATAAGATTTCTTTAAGCATTCCAAATCGGCATTATTTTTTAGACCCATCATTTTTAGAAATCCCCTACCAGTGCAATTTTCTGGCACCAATAACCCAGGGCTGTCCCAAGATAGCCCAGCAAATCCCTCGATTTCTTCTAGGAGCGGGGTCATTTCTATATCCACGAAGCGAAACACTGATTTTTCACGATCCCAGAACATGCTTGTAGCTTCTATCAACATGTTATTTGGCTGGATGTCTAACAGAGAAGGAAAATTTCCCAGGACCTTCTTCACATGTTTTTTGTCACTTGAGGAAATATCTTCTCACCAGTCTAGTAGCAGTGGTGGTATATTTTGGACCATGCCGAACCTGGAGACCTCGTGCCTCATTTTCTGCAAAACAAATAAGGTTAGGCCCTTTCCCCCTCTAGATTCAACTATTTATATATCGATGATTAGCATATTGACATTTAGTTCTCCAAATTAATGCACAAAACGTGGTTGTGTCCGTTGGGATTATGGGAACCCCGGTGGACTTTTGGATAAGGTTTGTCTTAAAGGGTTATTATGTGGAAAACATACTAACCCCGATCGAATTGACAATGATGCATGTACAGTTATGATAAGAGTAAGGTTGCTATGGGGGTCTAGACTGGTACCCTCAAGTGGACAACTTGAGGGGGAAAGGCACAGAACCGTCGAACGCACCGCTGATCGACTAGTTTTACTGCAAATAAGCCTTTCTGAATTTAAAGGGTGATATATAGGAAGAGTGCAATCATTCATCAAGCATTGTTGTAAGATTGATTACGCATGAGTGGAATATGATGTTGGGCATGATTTATGCAGTAGTAAATAGCATGTTGTCATGTATTTTCACGTTAGAAAAATAATAAATGTGGTATTTAATAATTGAAACACGTTTAAGAAAGGAAAACAAAGAAATAAGTCAGTTTCTGCAGTAAAGGAAATCATAAATGCTCAAAACGTGCAATTAAATTCACATAAGGGGAAGGGAGAGGGTGCGCAAAAAAGAAGCATGCTCAAGACCAATTTACAAAAAGCAAGTTTGTTATGGTAAAAGCCTAAAAATCCCCAACAGAGTCGCCATGCTGTCGCACCCCTTTTTTTCCTCGCGAAATCAGCTTTCGACATTCATTTGGGACAACTCCCTTCCTTTTGGGAAAGGGGTATAGAAATTGAAGAGTCGCCACCTAACGAATTTTAAGGTGCGTTATGGAACCTAATAAAAGTAACTCATGGAACAAGTCTACATTACCAGAGATAGGGAAAGGGCTTGAAATTACCCTGAGGAAAAGGTGTTAGGCACCCGTCGAGGTCCACAATAGTGGGTCCCGGCCAAACTTACTTAGTGAATTAGTCATTTAATAGATAAGCAATCTAATCACACATATGTAAATAAGATAAAGGGAGTCCTAAGTTATTAACCCATAGGATCGCATCTGTACAATGCTCGGTAATCCTTCGTCAACTGGAGGGGCTACACGTGGCATTAATGCACAGGTCATTATATCCTTTTACTACCCGATTACCCTCCCCTAAGCGATTGTATAAGCGGTTTTAATTAAACGAAATCTAAGCGTGCATTACCCGTCCCTTCCTTGTGTTCCCGGAGGTGTTTAAGACCTCTATTTTTTAGGTAGTTCTAGACTCTCCTAAAGTGTTTTAAAAAGGAAAATCTAAGCGCCAACAAATAACAAACAGGACAATCAAGTAAGACAACAACTAAGGGCTTATGTTTACCTCCGCAAATAAGAAGGCAGTTAGCACGACTCAAACAACAAGATTTAAGATGTTCCAGAAAAGGTCCTAGAACATGATATCTAGGTGAGCATGACAAAACAAAGAATGTGCAGCATTATGTTAAGGCGAAGCGGTAAAGACCTAATCAGTTTGCCTACTGATTTTTTAGAACATGTTGAATTTGGGCAGTCACAAATAAACAAAGCATAGTTTTACAATTTTTTATAATCTCTTAATTACCTATAGCCTTGCCTAGGCGTGGTTCAGTGATACCATATAACATGTTGTCTAAAAATGCAAACAGTATTCTGGAAATTGACTAAAAGAAAGCAAACAGTTTGAGTTTTAATACGTCCTATAAACATGCTTGTCTAGGTGCTGAAATCTTTTTTAAAACATTCTTATAGACAGGACGGTTATTGACTTAGGCGATGTAGACATGATGTAAGGCGAATGCTTACACAGTCCTAAAGCAGGATTTCTAATGCACCCAGAAGATGTACATTTTATTATGCAGAATTGCAGCGGTAACTTAGTAACAAGATTTCTAGGTGATCATGATTATGCAGAACAAAATTCCGTAATAAATGAGGTAATGAGCCTTATAACATATTGCCTAGTATGCCAAGTGATCTAAAAGCATGGTAAACATGATATAAACCTAAAGCATGATTGCTAATACGAATAACATAATATGAGCCTAAAGGCAGGATTTCGAATGCAAGTAAACACAATATAGACCTAAAGGTAGGATTTCTAATGCAAGTAAACACAATATAAACCTAAAGCATGATTTCTACCCGGTCTCCCTACCAAAAAAATACATATACGAATCCCTCCCCTTTACTAATTTCCCCAATATCTGTTTACAAAGGTTATTATTGCAGACCATAAATAAATGAATTACATAATAAATATAAGTTATGCTATAGGGAGCCTGAGATAGGCCCAAAGTGAACAGGGAAATACTAGGCCTCCAAAATAGTCCAGGATGCCAAAGTCTCATAGCCAATAGGGTGTCCTGGTGTGTCAAAGTTCCCTAAGGACCTCAGGGATCCCGGGCAATGCTCACACCAAGACCCTTTGAGTAGGGAAGTGATTCTATGCAGTGTGGAAAAAAGCCAGCCCCAGTGTACCAGAGTTCGGAGGAATCTCATGGATTCCTAGGCAGTACACACAGTGGAGGGGCAGAACTTAAGTAATATAAGAGTAGAAGTGAGAGTGCTTGACATAGCTGGAATAACTTTGGGAAAGCAGTATAAGAGTAAAACATTTAGGAGTGAGAAATACTTTAGGAATGGACACAGTTTGGGAAAACATATGAAGAGTAAAAACATTTTGGAAACATTCCGAGGAAAGAAAGGTTCAATAAACAACAGCAAAGTCAAAAAGCTCAATACCACCCGGATTCAATAGACATGGAAGAATGAACTTAGACATGCATGATCAAAAGCAGTAAATAGGAAAGAATGTAGCATTTAGTACATAAGCGATTGAACTAGTGCAGAAGAGACATGGAGCATAGAGCAACAAATAATCGTATAGGTTTGAACTTTATAATGACATTAGAGATAGAAAAATACCAGTTAAGGAAGCAAAATAAAAAGGTGATGTAGGCAGGATTCAACAGTCTAGCCTTGGCTTTGAGCCGGCTAGACAAAAGATGAACACAAGTAGCAGAAAGAGGGATGAGAGAAAGTTCTGCGTGTGTGTGTGTTTGAACTATTGTCCGTATCTTTTAGAGGTAAAACAAGAGTGTATATATAGTACTTTAGGAGTAGAACAAATAAGGTAAAGGAATCAGAAGTCAGTCAATTAAGGATAATCACATGATCACAGGATCAATTCCCATAAAGGAGTTCGGAATAGACCCCCTTAATTTGGGGTAATTGATTAACGGTAACAATAGGGGTGTTAATTAAGGCAAGGAGTCCAAATCATACCAAATAAGGGATCAGTAAGAATCCCAAAATTATACTGACAGCTAATTAGGGCAAGTGTAATCAATTAAAGTTACAAAATAGGGAAACAAATAGGATCTGTGCACACAGATTTTAACAGGACAAAATAATAGGAAATAATAAGTAAGAATCTTCAAAAGAATATTGGTTTTACCAAAAGAACTACCCAGGCTCCATAAATAGAAAATAAATGAGTAAAACTTTTATTGGGTTTAACAAGAAAAGCTGGTTCGAATCCTTAATAGAGATCAATTAGGGCAAAAATCCCAAAGAATACTGGGTTTGACAGGGAAAACATTTGAATCCCTAAATAGAACCAGTTACTACAACAGATTCCCAGAAATCATCATAATAAACGAAAGAAGAAGAAATCAGTAGAAACATCTAGGGTTCGAGCATTCATGCAAAAAATTAGTCAAATACGTAAAGAGAGGAACAGATTAAACATTGAAAGTAGAAAATCTTTTGAAGGAGGTCTGGAAAAAAACCTTAGTTTTAGAAAGAGTGACTAAAATCGAAATAGTTAATTAAAACAAGGGATTTTAAAGAAAAATACTTAATAATACTCGAATCACCTCAAATCTATAAAGATCTGAGAAGAATCGAACAATAGCGAACTAGGATTTTCAGAAAATAGTAGAGATGACAAAAATCGGTCAAAAACCCATGGATTCGTACCAAAAGCAGGAGGAAATCCATACTCACAAATGAACATGGCCTGAGACCGGCCGGTGAACATGTTTCAGACCGGATTAGGTTGGCTTTCCCTTGAGATCTCCTCAAGAACTCATGAAATCAAAGAGCCAGGGAGTATAGCAGTGGTAGTCAGAGAAGGTACGGAAACACCATAGAAAGAGGGTTCTCGCCGGTGACGGCAATTAGGGTTAGAGTGAGCTTGAGAGAGAATAGAGAGGAGGAGGATTCAAGGGCGGCCGGTTTGAATAAGTGGTTAGGGGTTAGGGTTAGTTGGGATTAATTATGGTAGGTTTAATTGTGGAGCGTTGATCAAAATGATCAACGGCCACGATTAGACAGGGTGATTGGATCGGGTGTATACAGATTGGGCCTAAGGGGTTTGGGCTGGTTTTATTTGAGGATTTGGGCTGATATAAAAGGGGTTAAGTCTTAAATAAAAAAGGACGATTTGTTAAATACCCAAATAATTGATGAAAATAATTTATAAAAATAATTAACCGATTATAAAAATAATTTTCATGCACAGAAATGTTTTAAAATAATTAATATTTTAAAAATATAGAAAGCTATTTTCTGGTAAAATAATGTAATAATGCATGCATTGGCTATAATTGCTAAGTTATTGCAATTGTAACCAAAAAATATAAATATGGCTATTTGTGAAATAATTTAAACATAATATAAATATAAATGGCAAAATTAGGCCATGAAATTGTTATAATGTCATTTGTGATGCAATTAGTAATTATTTATATAAATAAAATACTGGGATAAATTAATTTTAAAAATGTAGAAATTATGGAAAAATATCAATTGATGCTAATGCATAGTTTTGAAGGTATATATGCATTTAAAAAATATTATAGAAAAAATTGGACATCAACACCATATCCCCGGGGGTTATGCTTTTGGTGGCGGCGGCCAATTTGGCGAGGCCATCTGCTTCGACGTTCTAATCCTGTGGAATTTGGTCGAGCTGACATTCGTCGAAATTGGGCAGCAATTTGCAGATCTTGGTCTTATACTTCTGCAATCTCTTCTCTTTGATTTTGAAAGTCCCAGTAACTTGGTTGACTACGAGCTGAGAATCACAATAGAGCTTCAATAGCTTCTCCCCATGCTTGAGTGCTAGTCTCATTCCTGACATTACCGCATCATAATCGGCCTAGTTATTACTCATATTTGGGCAACTTACGGATTGACAAATTATTTTGCCGGTGGGTACCCTGAGCATGAGTCCCATTCCGGGGACCCGCAAGCATTGAACGAACCATTTGTGTGAAGGATCCAAAGGTCCTATGTCTGAAGAGAAGCTTGAGTGGCTTTTTTTCAGCATCAGACATTACTTTTCCGCTAAAGTAGGTGAAAAAGTCACGAGCACTTGCGACTTTATTGTTGTGCGAGGCTGATAAGTGATGACGTGCTCACTTAATTCAATTGCCCACTTGGCCAGCCTCCCGGATAGCTCGGGCTTGTGTAATATGCTTCTTAAAGGAAACACAGTGACGATCGAGATCGGGTGGCACTGAAAGTATGGCCTAAGCTTTTGTAAAGCTATGACCAGGTCCAGGGCTATTTTTTCGTGGTGAAGTACCTCATCTCGGCATTGACAAGTAGATCGGGTGGCTACGCCAAACTCACATCTCTCAGGGTTTAGTTTCATTCCGTACTTTCTCAATATGTCGAACGTTTCTTTAGGTGGTCGATATGGTCCTCTACTTTTACGGATTTGACCAACATGTCATTGATGCATACCTCCATGATTTTGCCTAGCTGATCTTTGAACATCTTCGTGATTAACATTTGATAGGTAGCCCCTGTGTTCTTCAACCTGAATGGCATAGCCCTATAACAATACGTTCCCCTATGGGTGATGTACGTAATCTTCTCTTGGTCTTCTTCCTCCATGAAAATTTGGTTGAAGCTTGAGTAGGCGTCCAAAAAACTTAACAGCTTGTGTCATGCTATTGCGTCGATGAGTGTGTGACAATGGAAATGAATCCTCTGGGCATGCTTTGTTCAGGTCGGTGAAGTCCACACACATCCTCCATTTCCCGTTTTTCTTTTTGACCATTAACCCATTAGCAATTCATCTGTGGTACTTCGACTTCCTGATAGAGCCATTGGCCAATTATTTTCTACTTCAATGTGAACGACCTCATTGATTGTGAGATTGAACTTTCTCGGACCTGCCTCACTTGGGGTAGAAGGGGTCGACATTTAGACCGTGCGTGGTAATTTTATTGGGGACGTCTGGCATATTTGCATGGGTAAAGACAAACAAATCCATGTTAGTTTTTAAGAATTGACTAAATTTACCTGGGTCTCGGAGTTTGCAGCCAATATAGGCCTTTTTGCTGAAGTCGTTATGGCCTAGATGGATGGGATCGAGGTCTTTTATGGTTGATCGTGCGGCTTCGACTATCTCTGGGTCCATAATGAATTTTTTGGCCTCGACTCATGGCGACCTCGATCTTATTGATTGTTGTGCTTTTTTTTCCTTTTCTTTCTTTTGTTGAGTTGTCGGGTTGTCCATGGCGATTCGATAGCATTCCCAAGACATAGGTTGTTCCCATCTTATGTTGAATATTTCCCAAGGTGTTGGGAATTTTATCACTTGGTATAAGCTGAAGGGGACGGCTCTCATAGGGTGTATCTATGGTCGTCTCACGATGGCGTTGTATGCAGTGTTGATAAGTGGGGATTTTGACTACTTATTTGCACCTTTTTTTACTTTTGTTTTAGTTCAAAAATATTTAAAGGTATTCCGCAAAACTGATAAAAAATTCTTACTTGTAGGAGTATTGAAAAATGAGCCAAAGTGATGAAATTCAACTCAAGAAGGAGTGTTTTTGAACAAGGACAAAAGTCAAGTAAAAGGCTAAAGTGCGGATCGCAGAATTCTATTTGCAGCCGTAGATTATGAAGAAATCTTGACAGAGCAGATTTGAAAAGTGCAGAACGCACAATAATTGTGCGGTCGCAGAAGATAAAGATCAGATACTTCCACATCTGAGACCATCAAGAAGTGCAGGCCGCACAATTATAGTGCGGTCGTAGAAATCAAAAGTGCGGCCGCACTCGGAATTGTGTGTTCCGAAGAACTCAAGAAGTACGGTCGTAATTCAGAATTGTGCGGCCGCAGAATCCACACCTGTCAAGAGTTTCAGCAAAGTGCGGATCGCACACAGAATTGTGCGGCCGCAGAACCTGCGAAAGGGTAATTTTGTCCGAAAACTTTAGTTGTGTATAAATAGTCTTTTTTTATGAAATTAGGTCAAGTTTTGAATATCTGAAGTTGGTAGCCATTTTTCTTTTCTATTTTAGGAAAATTTATCATAGCTTATCAATTTTAAATTGGATTTTCATCTATTTATCATTAAATATGAGTTTAATCATCTTTTCTTCATCAATTACCATGAGTAGCTAAATTTCTAGCTGGGGTTGTGACCCAAACCTAGTGTGGATACCTAATGGGTGTCTGATTTAGGGCTTAATTATGGTTGGGTGTGTAATATTTAGTCTAGTTCTTGCTATAATTAAAGAATTAATGATTGCAAAGATGTATCCAATCCTATTTGACTTAGTCTCTACTTGAGAAAGAGAGACTTAATCTAGGAAAACATGGCTAACAAGAAATTGGGATGAACTCAAGAAATTTATAGACCCAATTAAAGGGTTAAATCTAGAGATAGTAAAACCCGACTTGAGCATCTATCAACTGTTTTGTGAATTACCCATTTGAACTTGAGAAAGACAAATTGGGCTAAACTACTCTATTACCGAGAGGTATTGAGTGGGTAATTGTGTGTTGATTTCTTTATTACACCCCGACCAACGAAACCCGCTCTAATCCCACAACCCATTAGGAAAACACCTAGGTGAAAGTCACATCCCTAGATCTTTTACAAACATGAAAAACAACACGAAAAATATTATTCTCTAGCTTTGCATTTGTAAATCGTAGCATAATTTAGAAGTAGAATCAAAACAAAGATTTTGGAAGTGCATCTTAGACACTTTACGTGCTTAGTCTGAATATATACCTAATCCCATCTACGTTCTTTATGGATTCGATCCCGACTCCCAGCAGTGTCCTGGTCCATGATGTGGAATGTTGTCTATGGAATTATCCCACCAGTCAAGACAGAGGGTGTAATCTCTCCAGAAGTCCGTTCAATTGGATTATTAAAATTGGTTAGTGTGATGCAGCGCAACACCATCTTATCCTTGATACTTATCTATGCGAGGACTCGGGGATGGATGATGCACGCCCCACTTCTGTCATCTACCATAATTCTCTAAACATTAGTATCTAAAATTTGTAAAGTAATGACAAGTGCATCATTGTGAGGGAAAGTCAAATCGCCGGCATCTGACTCATCGAATATGATACTTTCTTCGAGTTTGTCATACCGTTCATCAGTGATCAACCTTTTAAGCTTATGGATGGCAGTGAATATGATGTCATTTATAAAAGGCATCATCACTGCCGCCAATAATCATATTGATGGTGCAAACTGGCGAATGAGGATTTGGTAGGCCTGGGCGCTCCCGACCCCTCACTAAAGTGTTTCCGCCTTTGTCGCTGAGTAGTTCCTTGAGATACCCTTGTTGCATCAAATTTGCTACTTCTATTCTTAGAGAGATGCAATCTTTTATTTTGTGTCCACATTCTTTGTGGAACTCACAGAGGGCGTCAAATTTCCTGGTGCTTCGATCGGACCTCATCTTTAGTGGCCATTTTACCTTTGTGCCGAGATTCTCAAGAACATAAACCACCTCTATAGGTGACACACAAAATTTGTGAGCAGATAATAAGAGGGAATACATCGATTATTCCTGTGAGTGCCTAATATTGGCCTGGATGGGCCTTTAATAATGAAAGGAGGGATTAGGTGTCCTGATGTAGGGTTGGTGTCGTTCTCTGCCTGCCCGTGATATTGGATGGTGTCTCCTTGTGTTGTCCCTGCCTTTTTTTCTGGGCTTAGATTGTACCGAGGTGATTCGTCGAGTTAGTATATTGAAGTCATCGTCGTCTGCTCTAACCTCAACACAGTAGGCATTATGGAATTTGTCCTAAGTGGTTGGCGAGTACTTCACTAATCGAGTCAGTAGCGTTTTGGCCGCCTTCAAACCCCTTTTTCTGCTCAATCCATTCTGAAAGGCTGCCACGGTCATCCCTTCGGAGACATTTAGGAAGGCCATCCTCACTTTGTTGAATCGGGCGAGGAAGTCCGTCAGTCCCTCTCCTGGGGATTATTTAATGGCGAAGATGTCGTTTACCCTTGTTTCAGCTTTCTTGGCCCCGGCATGCACCGTCACGAACTTATCGGCAATCTTTTTGGATGTCTATATGGAACGAGCTGGTAACTGTGAATACCACGTCAACACCTCTTGAGTGAGAGTTTCACCAAATTTTTCTCAGCAAGGTGGATGATACATGTTCTTTGGCGAGGTTGTTTCCTTTCATGGCAGTAACTTAGTGAGTCATATGATCTTCAGGATCGGTCGTCCCGTCGTAGATTTTGAGATGTGGGGGCATCTTGAAGGTCTTTTGTATGGCATGTGGAGTCTCTTCTTCACTATACGGTTGTTCCACAAACCTATCGGCGTCTCTTTTTGGCAATATGGGGCGCTTGGTATTTTATCGATCTGTTCCTGGTGCTCCCTCATTTGTTCCTTGAGTGCCATGTGTCTCTTTTTCTATTTCTTCCATTCTTTTCAGCGCAGCGGCGAGGACGTTGTCACCTACACTGTCAGTAATCATGTGAGTGTTACCTAAAGTTGGAGGGTTCGGTTGGTCGTCCTATTCGTTCTTGTGTTGTGTTGTATGGACTTGTGGTTTCTATGGCCGTGCATGGGGCCTGTTTGTTGATCACGTTGTCTAGAGCATCGGTTATCCATGCTTCAAGGAACTTTTTCATGGTGGGTGGCTCCCCCTCTCGCGTGGACGCAGAGGCCCCTTTCCCATTTGGTTTTTTCGTGTTGCAAAAAGATGCAGGCGACCTCTCTCGCTTGGGGGAGGTCGTGGGCGTCACCTCCTCATCTTGGATGTCATATCCTTCATCGATGGCACTCATGTGGTTGGGGGAATGTTGTATGTTGCCTTCATTCTGATTCCTTGGTACCTGCCATGGAGAGCTTTTTCGTACACAAAGAAAAAAGATACTCTTTGTGGTTTGTTAGATTAGTAGGTCACGTGAGTTGTAGATCCAATGGAATCTAAAAAATTGACTGAGAAATCTCCACAAACGGCACCAAACTATATGACCCAAACTTTAGATTTAGGTTTATACAATATAGCAAGTAGGGTTAATCTTAGCCAATATTAATATCCAAAAGATAGACCAAATAATTTTGTAATAAGATCTTACGTGTGCTATTGAGTTGCAATGAATGACAACGATAATGGTGTAATAAATGATCCAAGAATATGGAAGATAGAAATAAAATAATAATAAATAAAATTTATATAAATAAATAGATGGATGTCACCCGACAAAGATGAGATTCCCCAATAATTCTTGTGACAAGGATAGATAAGCCTTTGAATATTCGAATCCTCCTTGGGTCGGGAGAGAATTAATAAATAAAGATACAAGAAAAATGTGAACTTTCCATGGGTATGATTAAGGAAGAATCTTCAGAGAATGTCAATGTGTTGTTTTTTACAATGAATGTCTGATCCCCTCTATAACTACATATATTTCTATTTATAAGGACACATGAACTACAAAAACCCTAAACAGTACAGCTGGAGGAATATTCACTGGAATATTCTTTGGAAAACTGGCATCCTAGAACTAGTCGCTATTGCTTCAATAAAAGAAGTGCCCATCCTTGTCTTCGTCCTATGTTGAGCCACCTCGACCTTGTCGACGACACGCTATTTTCTCATGACATCAACATTTTGAACAAGTCATTATACCTTGTTGACAAGACGTGACCCCCTTTGAAGGCTTCCTTAATGACGAAATGGTCCACATATAATCAAGGTAAAATTTAGTCCACACACTAACATCTTTAGTTATTTATACTTTACTTTATTGTTAGGTTTCTTGACATGTTTATAATGATAAAAGTCAAAATGGTTTTAGTTTCATAAAATATTCAACCCAATAACTAATGTACGCAAATGTTATTTCAATTCTTTGATTATATGACACTTTAATCATCCAATTCACAAAAGTACGATAATGCTATAATAATAAATACCTAATAATGTATCAAATTTGATTATCTATTCTTTAATTTATAAATAGAATAAAATACAAATATCGAACAATGTAATTATCTATTTTTCATTATATAATTGCCGAGTTCGAATGTGCATCCACTTACACAACAACTCAACGAATATGCTATATTTTTTAATTCTATTATTAAATAAAAATGTGTTAATTTATCACTATTAAATGTGAAAACTCACCTACTCATCTTCCTTTGATGTTCAAATAGATACATTGTTGTAAACTTTTTTCTCTTAAAACAGTATCGATATAAATATTAATTTTCATTCTTTGCTTAAGGTAAAATATTTCTTTTTAAAATGTACCTACAAGTAAGAACAATGAAACTATTCGTTAAAATAATTATTCACCACCTCCGGCCATATTTCTTTCTGCTATATGTTTGATGAATGAATGGATAAACGAATATATAGACTCAGAGATTAGGTTAAAATTTTGTTACCGATCCTAAGGAGTTTTTAACTTTTTAAACACCTTGTTTTTATCTTATCAGTTAGGATAAGAAAGGACAAGAATCTATATACGTATGAAAGGAGTTTTAAATTTTTCAAACACCTTTTTTACCTTATTTTGAATGTTTAATTGGTTTAATAAAAAAAATGTCATATCGCTAAATATTCTCTCACGTAGATATATTTATGGCATCACACTTTTTTTTTAATTATGTATAATAACAGTATTATCTGTTTCTTATATTTATTTGAATTTTGTACAAATTTGATGCAAAGTGAAACACTAACTACGAATTTTATTTTTGGCTGAAGTTATTTGTTTTTATACACTACTTTTTTGGCATAAAGTGAATTTCTAACCACTGTGCATGGAATGGCCTAACTTGTTTTTTATATTAGAGAATTCTTGATAATCTATATGTTAGTATCTCTATTATAATTAATAATAAAAACTCGCGGAACCACATTTCTTCCTATACTAGAAAATTATTATCATATTTATTTGAGTACATCATATTTTACTGTTTTAGTAAAATTGATAATACCATTTTGCTTCTTCATGCAATACATGCATACTCAAGAACAAAAAGTTTATGAAATTAAAGAAAACTAATTGTGGGGTCAACTAATAGCATTGAATCACATAAAAAATATCATAATTTTGTAGTTCGTGATATTAATAACTTGAGTAACATGATTAAAACAAATGATAACATATAATAATTACATAAGAATATACTTTATAACATCTTATATTATTTGCACTTCATGGTTAAATTTCTTGACATATTATACATTTTCTTTCTTTTTTCTAATTATTTATGATAAAATGTCTTTCTTCGATTTTTTTATTAAGTTTTTTTTGGTTTCTCACCCGTTATCTGGTACCTACATTAAGGCCCGATTAAATTTGTATTTGCGTCGGGAAGTCCTACATTGGAGGTAAAGCGCTCCCTAACAAAGGCGACCCTATATCCAAAAAGACTCAAACTCGGAACCTCTGTTAAGGATGAAAAAGTACTTATCACTCCACTACAACCTCGCTTGTCGATAGTTTTATTATGTTATGACCCGCAATGAGACAATAATGGGACCGAAAGAGGTAGTTAATGTTTTAGTTAAGGTTTTGGCAATATTGAAATGACATGACAAAATGAATTGATCATTGCCTATACCAAAAACCATAGTATTATGCATGTGACATCCACAAGTTTGAAATGTGCAACAATTAATGGATCAATGGAAGCCTTGTTGGTTAATTCTAGTCCATTGAAATATCTGCTACCAGACCACAAACAAATAGTATTATAATTTTCCTCTTTGACCGTAACAAATTATAATAGGAATAAATTTCTTTTTTCCTTCGGCAAAAAGGGCATCTTTTAGTTGTCTGCAAATTCTTTGTTTCTTATATTATTAAATATGAAATGGAGCCCTAAAGGAACGTAAGAATAGTTGATTTTCTACAAGTTGGATTCCAAAATCTATGGTCTGTATTATACAGGTATTTTTTAAATGCTACTAAGGATTTGTTAGCTCTGATTGCATTCATATGATTTCGATGTCAAATAACCACACATTAATGCTTCTCATTATATTTTCCTAACTCTAGTTAAGTATAATTAAAAAATAAAATAAAAAAGGAGAAAATTATTGTTCAACGAATTGCTCACTATTTATCAAAAACAGAGAAGATTAAAATCATAAGTTAAAACACAGGTCCTACAGAAAGCCAGTGCAAATTACTTGATTTCTTTCATAATACATTTGGGTCTAACTTTCCCTTTCCTCATTTTTAGGATGAAGTTAAGATTGCATTCAGATAACATAGAAAGTAAGGCCTTAGGGGTCACTTGGTTCGAAAACATGTTAGGTATATAAGTAATGCACGGATCAGTAATGGCAGGATTATTTTTTGTTGTGTGTTTGGTTCATTGTACTAAATATTGGATATACAAAATATCATTTAAAATCTTTATTTACTTTAAAGACTATGAGTTTACAATTATATTCTTAGATACTTTAATTTTTCTAGAAAAAAGATAAGAATACTTTTTGTAACGATTCGGTCTGTCGTTTTGAGAGTTATAGCTATGTTTCCTCTATTTATGCTTCTTTATGTATTGTTCAACCATGTTGAGTTGTATCGAGTTGGTAAGCTTGGGTCCAGAGTAGTCTTAGAGTGAAATGAGACACTTAGTCTCTTAGTTAGAAAGTAAAGTTAGAAAAGTTAACAGGAAGTTGACTTATGAGTAAACGAACTCGGATTTGGATTTTCATGATTCGGTTAGCTCCGTTGGATGATTTTAGACTTAGGAGTGTGTCCTTAATGTAATTTGAAGGTCCGTGGTAGAATTACACTTGAATTGGCGAAAGTTAGAAATTTGGCGATTTTGGTCGGCAGTGGAAAATTAGGTATCGGGGTCGGAATGGAATTCCGGAAGTAGAAGTAGGTTCGTAGTGTCATTTGTGATGTGTGTGCAAAATTTGAGATCATTCGGACGTGGTTCGATAGGTTTCAGCGTCATTGGCAAATTTTGGAAGTTTAGAAGTCCTTAGGCTTGAATCCGAGGTTGATTTGGTGTTTTTGGGTGTTCGGGAGGTTCGACTAGGTTCGGGTAATGATATATGACTTGTTGGAATTAGTGGTTGAGGTCCCGAGGGCCTCGGGCGAGTTTCGGATAGGTTTGGGTTGCGTTGTGCTCGTTTTTCTTATATTTCGACGTTGTTTCATATTGAACAAATGAGCTCCGACTTATTTTTTGATTGGAGCATTAGATCTGTATCGTAATTACGAACCCGTAGAAAAAAGAATCGTCGAATTTGGACATCGTGTGAGGATTTTATGATCATTTTACTAAGAACTAGGTTGCTAGATTTTTCATATTAATTACGAAATTGCCACTGACGGCGTAGTTAAAAATCTGAACTATTTACAAATATTGAAACCAACATATCTCCTTCATTATAAGGTCAAATTGAGTGATTCAAAAGCCTAACTTGACTAAAATTTCACAAGGAATTCATTGGAGGCATATAATTTCAAAAGACTAATAGCCATTATCTGTGTTTATGTATTTTCATGTTACTGAACTTCTCTACCTCCATGTTAGAGATCATGCTTAGACTTTATTCATGCTCACATTATTTGCACTCATTCATAGAAATTCTTATACATGGCTACCTCAGTCTCTGTTATTTTGCTGATCTGGTGTGATATTTGATGTGGGTTGTGTCCCCTTATTTGTTGATGATGGTGAGGCTAGAGAGGTTCATGACTGAATGAGGCCGAGGGCATGTTGTGAGATATTTGATATGATATGATATCATAGCGCATGAGTTGTCCGCGTAGCACGTGAGTTGACCATGCGAATCCAGGTATTGATACTGTTTAACCCAAAAAATAGTTTTCAAGGTCAAAGCAATAATTTTATGTGACGGGCCACAAGCAACCAATTCAATCTGAAAGATATAATTTTTGTTAATGCAAAGTGATAGAGAAGTGCAAAATAAATTCAATGACAGACAATATAATAAAAATAAAGCAAAGAAGAAATAATTCTTATTGAATAATCCTTGACAGGATGTTGAGCCGAACGGAGCTTGAAGGGCCAAACTATGGCTAGCTTGGGAGCAAGATGATATGAATTACAATGTACAGAATTATAGAAAAGAAAGTTAGATCCCCTCATTGTGATAAAACTATGTCTATTTATAGGGATAAATCTAAGTAACCACTCTCCTTGAATAATGGGTCCATTATGAGCATTTACTCAACCCATCCATTACTTTTAGAAGACTTGTAACAACTGTGTAAGTGCTGGAATTTCGTAATTGATGAGTTAATTCCATAACTGATGAGTCAATCCTGTGGCTGATGAGTCACTCGCGTGCCTGTTGAGTCAATCTCGTGCCTGTTGAGTCAATCTTGCAATTGATTGCCTTGTTCTGACCGTTACAATCATTTATTGCATTTATTGTACGTTACATAATTGATTTGTAACTGATGGAGTAATGATGATAAATCTCATATAATCCGGGATTAATTGATTCTTTCCTCATTTGTAATTAGGCGATAATCTCCCGCACCTGATCCAGGCTATCTTATGATCATCAGTTCCGAGGCTAACAGGCTCGGTATGTTCGGTCCCGGGGGTGTTTCACATATCATCTTTACATGTCATTCTTCACTTTTCTCCAAGCTTTGCTGACACGTGCTGCCATTTAATAGACCCACATGGCGAGTCTATTTTTCGCCAATACAAATAGTCCCCCCACTTCCGGTTATTCACTGTGATATGACCGGAAAGTGGAAGATTGTATCCTTTTCTCCATTGCCTCTTCCTCATTAAAAACCTTGCCGAAAAAAATCCAATAGGGACAAAAACCGGACAAAGGAATAATTAGTGCAGAACTTAGAGATTAAGATGAGAAACTCCAACGCTCATGTTCGTTTCGTCAATAAGCGGTTGGTTTACCCATGTCTTGTTTCGGGGTTTGACAACAAATGTTTGCCTTATGTTTGGCAAGTTCGATATACATTTCGGCTTTGTTTTCTGCCTACTTTAATGTTTGGGTTTTTGTTTCACCCTTTAAGTCTTTGCAATTATAAAAACGCTTTAGATTACTCGTACATTTTCGTATTAGGCACAGTTTATGAAAGAAGGCCCTTTTTAATCGAAACTTAATGAAGAAGATGTCTCAACTTCATAATGGTGTAATAATGCAATAGAGTGATAGGAATTTTTCGCATGTTTAAGAATATTTCTGAAGAAAGTTTTTGTTTGAAATTTCACAATATTTTATATGTGTTTGATTATTGTCTAAAACTCATGTTGCAACTATTTTCTTTTAACAAGTTTGATACAAGCTTGTATTTCGTAACTGTTTTCTTTTGCAATAGTTTTTTTGAGTTAATACAAGGGAATAACTGTTTTTTGTTTGTAATAGTTTTTATAAAGGTATGGGTTTTTACCCGTAACTATTTTCATTGACAATAGTTTTTAATAAATACAAGGGTATCTTGCAACCCTTGACTAAATATTTCCTTTAACCTGAACATTCGTTACATCCACGAGTTTTTTCTTTGTAGGTTTTTGAATCAGGCTTGACTTCGCTCTTAACTTTCGATTTGTTGGGTAGACCTTACGCTTGACTTGAGTTCTGCATTTTCCAGTCTTTTTTTGCTTTTATAGTCCCCCGAGTGTTAGAGTTTTGAAGTATGAGCACTTGATTATTCCTTCCATGTGGTCCATTTCCTGAAAAGGAAATTACATACGGGACTCGAAGGTTTATACTTTTTGGATGATGACTACTTAACCCTTTTTATTTCATCAGAACGGTTGGGACCTAGACCAGGAATTCAGTTACTTCCTCGTGTCTTTCGGGTCTAATATCATCATTTGTTACTTTAGGGAATTTATCCGAGTACTAACTTTTCATGGCACTTTATGAATTTATTTGAGTGCTCATATTTAGTCTTACAGACTTGAAATATATATTTGGATGCATCGTCACATGTGTGATGTCTTAATGTTTCACCCTTGGGTGTCTAACTTTTAAATAAAATAGGCCCTTTTATATATTTAAACGCTATGAAAAGGACGTCTCCTTTTCATTCAGGCGTAAAAGAGGATCGATTGATCTGAGTAGATTTTTAGTCTGTGTAAGTATTAATCCTGGTAGGATTTCCTGGAGTATTGATCTCGGTAAGACATTGAGTCTGAGGGAATACTGATCCCAAATAAATATAGATCTTAGTAGATTTGTCTTGAAGAGACATTAAATCTGATTGGATTTTGAATCCAAATTGGAGTATATGAACATACTTCCAAGTAGAGAGGGACACATGTCCGAAATAATATTTGAGATATTCGGGATAATCGATCCGAGTCATAATATAATTAGCCATTAAGAAAGGCTTTTTAACTTGAATGGTCGTTGCTGGACCAAATATAAGCCATGTGTTTGTTCAAAGTGAACTTTATTCTGATGGCATAGTTGCATACATTTATGTTGACTTGAACATAAAAGTCTCGTTTGTTATCGTGAGATTCTTGACTCGACATGGAGTTCTTGATCCTTTTTGTGTAAGAGTAGTATATGCATATTTGAAGATCTCATTCAATACAGTTTGAAGTGTTTTATGCTTGATATGAGCAATACAACTGACTGAGTTGAGATTGCGATAAATAATGTCGGAATACTCTTATAAATTTATCTCCCAAAGC
The DNA here is from genome assembly GCA_005239505.1 of Nicotiana paniculata. Lineage (NCBI taxonomy): Eukaryota > Viridiplantae > Streptophyta > Magnoliopsida > Solanales > Solanaceae > Nicotiana > Nicotiana paniculata. The sequence continues at coordinate 42,443 of ML300791.1, forward strand.
AATCGATTGTTTGAATCACTTCTTAAAATGTCAAGTCCGATTGACTAATCTTCAAGTATAAGTGATCTCCCTAGTGTTTGAGTTTTGAGGTATGAGAACTCAAACACTAGAATCATAATTTGACAGTCCCCAGTTTAATAATCTCGGATAGGATAGCCAGTTCCATTGTTGATGGACTTTCAAATGGCCCAGTTACAATATAGAGACGGTACCGAATCTCTTTCTTTATTTTTTACTCTGGTCGGGAACTACGGAGGTTCCAAAATGTTGTCGAGGACCATGCGATATCTTGCCTTATTACCGGAGTAATTTTCACGGCTTTCTTTGCAGATTTATCGCATCATATATTTTGTTTGTTTGGTACATGTGGCATTTTAGCTTTTGGAGCCTTGAATATTCTCAAATATGATTCTCCTCATTTTCATTCTAATTGATGATAAATCACGGATCGTCCAGATAAGGGATGACTTGATCCTGATATTGTTTGATCCGGAAATGATATTTCTCAATAAGAGTCCGGAGTTTCTTCTGGAGTCAGTGATATTAGCGGTAGATCCGAGACTAGCAAATCCGACTTGATTTTCTTAGGTTGCATAGTTTTCTTGATTTGATCAATCGTCAAATCAATACTTTTTCTCTGAGTCCCCAGCTAATTCAAGCATGTATCATATGCTTTATATTCATCTTTTTTGTTAGTAATAAACTAACTTTTGTGAAATCTAAATACTTTTTCTGATAAGGATTAAGCATTGTCCTTAACCAAGGACTTTTAATACTTGTGGACTTAATTATGTAAAAGGTCCAGATCCCGAGAATTATTTCAGAAATAACATGTACTTTGATTTCAGCTTCAGGTAATATGCTCAAGCAAATATTAGTCATGATATCTGCTAGACTTGTGTTTTTATGACCGTATATGGCTGATAAATAATATCATATTCCATAAGTTTGACTACTCATTTAGCTAGCCTTCCTGACAGTTCTCGTTTATGCAAAATATTGTATAATGAAAATATAGTGGCTACGAGAATTGAATGATATTGACAATAAAGCCTTAGATTTAGGGCAATAGCAATTAATGCCAACTTCTCGAAATATAGATATGCAATTTCCATGTTTAAGAGCATTCTATAATAGATAAGAGATTGTGTACCTTTCTCTGCTTGAATTAAGATTGCATTTACTGAGACATTCGAGATAATGTGATATACTAGCAATCATCTTTCTCCTCGGAATTTTGAAAGTGATGATAGGTTGATGTTAGCAACGAATCCGAATGATTCGACTTTTCGGACTAAACCCACATTCGAGGTTCCATAACTTTATCTTTTATTATTTGGCTCTGGTTTCTTCTTTTGCATGACCTGATTATACCGTGGGTCAATATTGAGCATATAAACCATTATCTCTGGTGGTACACCTGTTATGATTACAATGGTGGCAAGAAAAGCAATTTGCATTAACACGTAAAAGTTTAATCAATTTTCCTTTAAACTCGGTGTCGAGTCTCGACCATCATAAACCTTCCTATTTGGAAGCCAATGATAGTTTCTAGTTCTTCAGCATTTGACCTCGTGGCTTTTGATTCTTTCGGTTCAATGATTGTATCCGAAATTATTTGTGTAATTGTCCATGGCTATTAATGAACTTTCTCCCTCGTAGTCTTCAATTATCCATCCTGCACCTATCTTTTCTTTTCCAGTTGTCAGATGCGGTATCGTTGTAAACAATCTCGTGGGTGTTTTACCCCTGCTTTTCCTAACCTTCATTCTTCTCCTGTGAAAATTTTCAATTTTGCCAGGTGATTCCTTACCTGTTCGAAAAGGTTCGGATCTTTTTCAGCCCGTGAAGAAAATCCCGTATCTCTTTGCTCGGACCTATTTTTGACTTTCATTTGAACATCCGTGCCTTTCTCCATTTAAAGCTCGGTGTTGCATATCATTCTCGTGGGATAGTCGGGAATTCCCGGAGGTGTTCTATCCGCTCGTCTTGTTCCTTGATCTGCTTCTGTCAAGTTAGAACTAAATTTGCAAATTAAAATTACCTGATGTACCTGAACTTCATGTCTCGGTACTGTTTGGCGTAGATTCTTTAATAAGTTTCGGTACTAATAGTTGTGATATCAATATTCCAATGTACATTCTCCATTTTTCTCTGCTTGTTGCTTATATATCAGTATCATGGCTATTATTTCCTTTTCCTTTATCATGGTAAAGCCATCTCAAGCTTGGTTGTCCTCAACTGTGTTGATTGGCAAATTTCGGCCATGATGAAGGTTTAAACTGAAAGCAAGCAAATATCAACAAAAATTGTTAGTATCCTTGGTTGAATAACAAATTTTCTTGAGTTCCCGGTAACAAAACCAAACTGTTTAACCCAAAAAATAGTTTTCAAGGTCAAAGCAATAATTTTATGTGACGGGCCACAAGCAACCGATTCAATCCAAAAGATATAATTTTTGTTAATGCAAAGTGATAGAGAAGTGTAAAATAAATTCAATGACAGATAATATAATAAAAATAAAGCAGAGAAGAAATAATTCTTATTGAATAATCCTTGACAGGATGTTGAGCCGAACGGAGCTTGAAGGGCCAAATTATGGCTAGCTTGGGAGCAAGATGATATGAATTACAATGTACATAATTATAGAAAAGAAAGTTAGATCCCCTCATGGTGATAAAACTATGTCTATTTATAGGGATAAATCTAAGTAACCACTCTCCTTGAATAATGGGTCCATTATGAGCATTTACTCAACCCATCCATTACTTTTGGAAGACTTGTAACAACTATGTAAATGCTGGAATTTCGTAACTGATGAGTTAATTCCATAACTGATGAGTCAATCCCGTGGCTGATGAGTCACTCCCGTACCTGTTGAGTCAATCTCGTGCATGTTGATCAATCTTGCAATTGATTGCCTTGTTCTGACCATTACAATTATTTATTGCATTTATTGTATATTACATAATTGATTTGTAACTGATGGAGTAATGATGATAAATCCCATATAATCCGGGATTAATTGATTCCTTCCTTATTTGTAATTAGGCGATATTCTCCCGCACCTGATCCAGGCTATCTTATAATCATCAGTTCCGAGGCTAACAGGCTCGGTATGTTCGGTCTGGGGTGTTTCACATATCATTTTTACATGTCATTTTTTACTTTTCTCCAAGCTTTGCTGACACGTGCATCCATTTAATATACCCACATGGCGAGTATATTTTTCGCCAATACAGATACCGTGTGCGTGAGTTGTCCGCATAGCAAGTGAGTTGACCGTGCGGAGCCAGGTATTAATATTATGGCACGTGAGTTGTCCGTGCAGCACGTGAGTTGTCCGTGAAGATTAGCTTTTGGGTTGTAGGAACCCCTCCGGAGTCTGTACACACCCCTAGTGAACGCATGTACATACTGAGTGTTGAGTGCATTGAGTGTTGAGTGATGAGTGATGAGTGATGGAGTGACATTGTTGTGAGGTTTCATTTACTTTTGTTGTTGCTGCATTTACTTGTTGATTTCTTTGTAGCAATTGTTGATTTATAAAAATTACTTGTTTACCCCTGTTTGTACTTAATTGTGGAAATAAGTAATTGGATTGTCTTGCTTAGCTCGTCACTACTACTCAGTTCCTTAGTTATCTCTGTTACTACTGAGTCGGTTGTACTCATACTACACCCTGCACTTCATGTGCAGATCCAGCTGAGTTAGAGCGCGGCGATCGTTGAGTTCAGGCCGGCTATCTTTGGAGATTGCAAGGTAGTTGCAGCGTCCGCAGGACCTTGTTACTCCTTTTATGATTTTCTTCTTTTGGACTGTATTGACAGTTAGACAGTTATATATCCTAGTTCATAGTTTTAGAAGCTCATGACTTAGTGACACCCTGATGTTTGGGGCCCGTTTCCGTATTTTCCATAATTATATTTAGAGTTGATTTAGTTTGAGAAATTTTAAATGTTGGAAATGTTTTATTAATTTCATATAATCGATTTAGTAGTAAAAATTTAGGAAACACGCTTGTCTTGCTACACGATAGACGCCATCACGACCATGGTTAGATTGGATCGTGACACTTTTGTCCCTTTGTTATTTTATCATGGTATGAGTAATACATGAGTTAGTTATTTCAGATAATGATATCAAGGTTTACCAAAATTGATGATATACAAAATATGGAACAACTATAACGACTCAGCTATACCATGATTATTTTTTCCTATACACCATACCAAACAACCTCTTAATTAATAGTGAAATGATTTGGTCATCATCCAAAGAGCAATCGTTTTGTTCATGGCCAATTCGACATGAGTGAATTTGAATTAGTCGAACTAATGATTTTTCAAAATAATTACTAATTAGCCAAAATAAATATTATTGCATAATCAAAATCCAATAAAATTCTAGTGGGACTCGGACATTTAAAGCTTAGCTTATTCATATATATCTCAGAAAAAGATTGAGGATATGAAGAAATTGAAACACATCAACATGACCATAGGATTAGCTCATCCAAGACATATTACGATGAAGTGTTTTCTTTTGTCTCTTGCAATGTGAAATCTCACCAACTTCCGTTTTTTCACGGGTCAGACAATTGTAAAATTATAGAAGAAAATGATTTTTTATGTCTTGTTACAATTTGAATAAAAATAATAATTTTATAAAAAAATTAATATTTTATTTATAGAGAATTGATTTTTCATTGATTTCTTGCGAGAAGAGTCATGTAACTGAATTTGTATTTCACTCCAAAATCAAATCTCCGGTCTCAAAGCCTCAAAGAAACAAAACAACAACAAATCCAGTATAATTCCACAAATGACGTTTGATGAGGGTGGAGTGAAGAAGAAAGGAATAACAACAAGTCGCAACGCAAGCAGACCAATCAAAAAATCAAAATGAACGAAACAAGTAATAACAGAAAACTAAGAACAAGAAAATATAAGATTAGCACGACGTAACACACTAATACTACTAGTATGAACAAGAAAAATAGAGAACACCTAACCTTCTACACAAATTTCCAACTTCTACGTCTTCCTGTCAAGGGTCATATAACGAATATTATTATAGTGGCATATTTTAGATGATAAGTTTCAAAAAAGAAATAATAATAATTTATGGAAAATTAAACTATTTCACATCTATATTATTATAAAAGCACGAATACAATGTCAGTTTACAAACATAATTATAATATTAAGCATAATAACTCATAATAAAAGGACATAACCGGAATTATAGATGTTAGCCTTATAATGCTATTAGTTTTAGCACTTAATACTACACGTTAGGAATCCTACATGATTACTATTAGGAATTCTATTGGTGTAATTTTCTTTGGCATAGACATATAATACTACATGTTAGCATGTTACCTAATACATTTAGGAACACATTATGTTTCCTTTTAATATGATTACTTTCGGGGTAGAGATTTACTCTTTGAAATAAATTTATAGTGGATAAAATTATAATTAAAATTAAACATTCAAAATAAGAGATGGACTAATATTAAGAACTGAACCAACATAGAAATAATTTATTTTTTATGTTAAAATAAAATAATTAAGTCTTTTAAATAATTATTTAGCATGAAAATCCAATTCAATTATTTTTAAAATTTATTGTTTGAGTAAAATTCTTATTCGAGTTAAAAAAATCTTAGGATACATAAATTTATTCCACAAAAAGAGCGTTAGAAACAAAGTAAAAAGGTTAGTATATTATTAAAAATCAAAATTCTATAAAAGTGTCTGAGGAAGCATGATCAAAGCTAAATCCTAAACAAGAATAAGTTTTCAAGACTATATTATAAAGAGTCGACTCTGGTATAACGGAATATTCTTTGTAGATACCTCCGACAGAATTAAAATAATATTCTATGTCATGCATTACTTGCAAATATCATATCAAGAGGCATGACACTGTTAGCAATAATAGCAAGTGGTATACCAACAATAATTTTATTGTGAGACCACCCACTTTAAATTTGTTATACAACATCAAACACCTTAATTAACCATCACAAATATATCAAAGCAGAGCAATGGTACTAATTTATAAGGAAACCAAAATTGATTATATGGGATGAAGCACTTATGGCTAAGTGTCAAACGATCGAAACAATTGTCTGGCGTTCTATAAATATATTAGATATTAATGAACCGTTTGGTGAAAAATTAATGGTTGGGAGGAGATTTCTGTCAAGTACTACCAATAGTTTCAAAATTGACAAAAGCATAGACTATAAAAGCTAGCTTGAAAAGTTAACTTTTGACCTCAAATGAAAAAGATTCAACTGACAAGAAATATAAAGTAAGAACAGATCCAGTGTGATGACCCGATAAGTCATCTTATGATTTAAATTTAATTCTATAATCTGAAACCTTTAAAAGTCATATTTTAGCCTTCTTCGATTTGCGTGCACAGCCCGAGCGTCCTTCCGGAAAGCTTATATGATAAAAATTGATAAAACTAAGAATTTTGTCTTAATAATTCATTTAAGTTGGCCTTGGTCAACTTTTGAACAAAAGGACCCGGATCAGTATTTTGACGGTCCCGGTGGGTCCGTACTGTAATTTGAGACTTGGGCGTATGCCCGGAATCAAATTCAGAGATCCCTAACTTGAGTTATTGATTTTTTTTTTTTTAATTAAAAGTTTGAAAGGTTTTTGATTTGTAAGAATCGATTGTTATTTGGATTTATTGATACCGTGTTCGTATTTTGGTTCTGGGGATCGGAACAAGTCCACTATATTATTTATAATTTTTCTGTCGAACTTGGTGAGAAACAGAGTTGATTTGACGTGATTCGGACGTCCAATTGTGAAAATAAGAATTTTAAAGTTTTCTTGAAAATTTCATTCGATTTGGTGTTCAATTCGTAGTTCTAGGTATTATTTTGGCGATTTGATCATGCGAGCAAGTTCGTATGATGTTTTAGGACTTGTGTGGAGGTTTGGTTTGGCTCCCCAAGGGCTCGGGTGAGTTTCGGATATGCTACGGGATGATTTGAACTTGGAAAAAAATCTGGTGTGTGTTGTATTTGGTGTTCTGGTGTATTGTGTTTCGCGATTGCGAAGGGGATCTGGGCTGGAGAGTATTTTACACTACGCGAATGCGAGACCATGGTCGTGAACGCGGAGCATTGGGGGGTTGCTCTACGCGAACGCGACTCGTCGTACGCGAAAGCGTAGCTTTAGCTAGGTCGGGCACGGGACCTGAGTGACTCTATGCGAACGCGAGCCTTGTCTCGCGAATGTGAAGGGGAGGCAGGCTATACCTTCACGAATGCGTTGTGTCTCCCGCGATCGCGTAAGTCATTAGGACGCAGCTCTTCGCGAACGCGACAATGTTCACGCGAATGCGATGAACACTGTCGCCCAGCTATACAATACAGAACTCAAAAACGGGAATTGACCATTCTTTCAAAATTTTCAAAACTAAGAGACCTAGAGGCGATTATTCCATAAGATTTTCTTCCCCAAATTATTGGTAAGTGATTATAGCCTACTTTCTTTCAATTACCCATTACATTTCATGAATTTTCAACCTAAAATCTAGGATTTTTATGGTAGAAATTGGGGGTTTGGATAGAATTAAGGATTTTTGCACAATTGGAATTTAGACCTAGAAATTGAGGTCGGATTTCGAAACAAATTACATAATGGGGCTCGGGATGAATGAATTTTGGTCTGAACCTCGGGTTTTGACTAAACAGGCCCGGAGACGATTTTTGACTTTCTGGGAGAAAGTTTGGGGAATCTAAATTTATTCATTGTAATTGATTCCTTTACCAATATTTGATATTATTGAGTTAATTGTGGCTAGATACGAGTGGTTTGGAGGTGGATTCTAGAGGAAAGGATGTAATTGACCATTGAGCGGCATGTGGAGCGAGGTAAGTGTTGTGTCTAATCTTGACTTGAGGGATTAAGAAACTTCGACCTATTTGCTATATGAAATTCATGTAAGCAGCGTATATGTGAGGTGACGAGTACTTATGCGCCGCCAATTTGTCTGTTTTTCCTGTTTTTTCCCCGTTTTTCTCATATTGTCTCTTTACCTGCAATAACTGTTACATGTTCTACTTGTATTCCCATGCCTAGTTGCTACTTGTTAGATATCGTTTCCCTTTGTTAATAGTAGTAATTGTTCTGTAGCTTCATTATTTTCTATTATTTGTTTAAGTTGGTTTATCAGTACTTTTGTGGTATATTCGGAATTGGTCTCGTTGAGTAGTATTGCTTATGTGAATTTTCATAGTGTACAAGCTTTCTATTTGTTTCGGTTTGAATTTAAGCATTATGAAAGGTTTATAATTTAAATTGTGAAATTTTTGTACATACCGAGTAATTGATATTGATATGGTGGGATCGGGTTACACGCCACAACATGTGCAATAAGGGTGATATATTAAAGAGAAATAAGGGTGAATCGATAATGTACGGTGGTATCGGGTTGCACGTTGCAACGGGTATGATAAGGGTGGATTATTTGGTGGAATAAGGGTGAACTATGATTGTGTTATTATGATATGGTGGGATCAGGTTGCACGCCGTAACACTTTTATCTGTATTCTGTTGTTATGCTATTATGAGGAAATAAGGGAGGAATGTGAAATGTACGGCGGGATCGGGTTGCGCGCCGCAACAATTTATGTGTTTATGCTTTTCTTGCAATGTGTCAGCTATACGGTAATCTTGTTTACACTTAAGGATTGGTAGTATCTGAACGCTATGAATTACTTATGAGAACTGTAGTTACTTCTTGCAAGTTACTACTTACTTCTATTTTGTCTTCCTTTTTCTGCTTCTATTATTTATACTGCATACAGGATATATATTGTGAGTGACTCACCGTAGCCTTGTCACTACTTCGTCAATTTTAGGCTCAGCACTTATCAGTACATGGGGTTGGTTGTAATGATATTGCATTCTACACTTCTTGTGCAGATTTTGGAGCTGGTCCGAGCTGATCTTGAGGTTGGCTGCAGGATCCTTCTGATAGGAGACCCAAGGTAGACCTATCGGCTTCTGCAGGCTATGGCGTCCCCTTCTACACCTCATACTTTATTGTTTCTTTATTTCAAAAATAATTGTATTCCGTATCATGCCTTTACTTGTAGTAAATTCTAGAATGTTCGTAAATTGTGACTCTGAATTCTGGGTAGTAGTATATATTCAAAATTGTTATACATATTTCTGCGTTCATTTCGACTTGTTATAGCTTGCTTGTTGTTAATCACTGAAATGTACAATAATTGGCTAATAAATGTCTAACATTGGCTTGTCTAGCAAGTGTAATGTTAGGCGCCATCACGGTCCCGACGGTGGGAATTCCGGCTTGTAACATCCAGTATTAAGTGTCTTCTTGCTTCGTATCAGAAATGAAGAAGAGCATCCAATAAAAGATGATTTGGTTCTTCCGGAACACTTGGTTATCAACCCCAATGGTAATAGTAGTGCATTTAGTAAGAGAAATATGTCTATCATTAGATTAAAACGTAATTTGTACAAATTGCATGATAGAATTAAAAAGATATCTTAGCTATCAGAAATGAATATGTTGATCAACTAAATAAAAAGTGGACTGCAAAATTTATAGTAAAAACAAAATATTTTTCAGTTTTTGACTCAGCAAAAAATGATACCAATAATTACTACCAAGAAGAATACGTAAATACTTTAATACCAAATGGCATTCTACCATACATGTTTGTTGTCAAGTTTATTATTTCTTACGTATGTTAGTGTCATCGTATATATAATAAACTAAGTTAAAATTGATCTTCCATTGCATATAGGTTGATTTTGAAGAAAAATATGCATGTCATGCTACTGAAAAACTTAGATATGCCGAATAACTTATGTAATAGCACACTGATGATATATAGAAGTTTTGACAATAACGATATACATGCAAAAATTATGATACTGGTCAATGTGCTTTTAAGTATATTCTTATCCCTGAATTCAACTTTCGTCTTCCAAAACTATGGAATATCCTTTTAAATTTGTGTGAAAATAATTTGTAGTATGTTTATGTTTTCCAAATATAATAATTAAAGCACAAGGAAACATCCTAAATATTGGATTATATTTACCGCAATATATTTTCTTGCGTGAACAACTGTATGTTGCACTTTCAAGAGGGATATCAAGATCGACAACAGAAGTGCTGGTTAAGACAGAGCAACCAAAGCATTAGGAGGAACCATACATACACAAAAATATTGTCCACAAAGAAGTGTTCGTTAAGATACCATCACATTAAATACATTTAAACTATAATACATAATTATCTAACTAACATGACAAAATTGATCATTTATGTAATCTTTGGTAATGTCCATATTTCAAATTCATGGATTATGCTAATGTAATAATATTTTTCTATATTTAAATGATTGTTGTATTATTATACATAAAATATCTTTCATTAATTAAATTTTATTGTTTCTTTATATAAATAATATTTAAACTATCATGTGCCACTATTAATTTGCAAATACGTTCATAGATACTAATATATTAAAACAAAGAAAATATATGGCAGAACAAAGAGCAAATTTCTTTTCTTCATTGAAATAAAATTGCCACGCTTTCACTTCTAATGTGTGAGAAATTAAACTGGTGACAGCATCGAAATGTATTAGATATTAGACACGATAGATTACAGCTGACAGCGAGTTTGTCCCAAAACGTGTGCCTAAACTTATCATCATATAGCAAAACATTAATAAGAACCCTAGTATAGCAAATTATCCACGAATTGCCCACGCTTTCACTTTTTCTCTTGTCCCTTCATATACCTATATCTTTCTTCCCTTAAATACCAAACATGACATTCTCCAAACTCCACCTATAAAACACACACACACACATACATATATATATACCCACAAACAAACACACACACACAGTATATATATATATATATATGGCTGATCACCCTGCACATGATTCTACCAAAACCAATCTAAAAAATCAACCTCCTCAGCCTAGTGAAAGTTCTGATCAAACACCCTTTTGCCCTATTCCTCCTCCACTTCTACCACCACTATCGGTGGAGGAGACAAATATTTCACCACGTCCGTTGATATCAAATGTTACAATATTAGAAAATACAAAATCTCCTCCAAAAACAGTTCAACTACCAAATATTATTCCAACTGTAACGACTACCATGAGTTCCACTTCATCGGGCGGCTCACCAAGTCGCCCGACCGGTGGAAAACATTCTGTATTCCGCGGAATACGAAGCAGGAGTGGGAAATGGGTGACTGAAATTCGAGAGCCACGTAAGACAACAAGAATATGGCTAGGAACTTACCCTACTCCTGAGATGGCAGCTGCCGCATACGACGCCGCCGCATTGGCTCTAAAAGGCGGCGACGCCGTAATAAATTTTCCCGGTAACCTCACTTCCTATCCATCACTTCCTCCTTCACCATCTCCGGCGGATATAAGAAAAGCAGCTGCCAGTGCGGCGGCGCTGATGAAGCCACAAACTGGAGAAGGCACAATGCCGACTCAGCCAGGTAACAGATATATATATGTGAAAAATAACTAAACTTTTGGCAGATTAAAATCTGAATCCATCATTTAAAAACTGTATATAGTGGGTGCACAAAACTTAAATTTAATTTCAAAAGTTCAATAAATCTAGTGCTAAGAATCTTAAAATTTGAAACGTCCAATTTAAATTCTGGATCCGTATATGCAGGTAATGATGACCAATCTTCTGAAAATGAACAGATGATTTCAACTGGTGGGAATGAATATATTGATGAGGAGGCATTATTTGATATGCCTAATTTGTTGGTAGATATGGCGGAGGCAATGATGGTGAGCCCGCCGAGAATGAACTCGCCGCCGTCATCCGATTCACCGGGAAATTCTGATGCGGAAAATCTTTGGAGTTATTAAACAAAATTCATGGATTTAATTTCTTCTTATTACAACTCAATTGAGATAGCACAAAAGGACCATATACATAGAGTGCATGTTAGACATGTATCTTGATCAATCACTTAAAAAAAAAGGTTTTTTCTATGTGAAAAGGGAATTTTGGATAAGGTAGAGTTGGAAAAATTAAGTAAAATTACGAACGTTAGTCGTCTAGGGTTTTTGTTTGTGAGCAAATGGAGTAGTTTTTTGTACTCCACAAGATTTTCTGCCGAGATTTTTTTACTTTTTCAATTAAGCCTTTTTCTTGATCCATTTCTAAACATAGATCTCTACAGAGTAAAGTTATGGAGATGTGGCAAATAGGGTTTTGGTCAACTTTGAACGAGGAATGAAAAAACCTCCCTTAAATGATAATGGTTTGTAAAGTCTTTCCACATTTGTCTTTTCTTCTCCACTTTTTTGCTTTCTTCTTTTGGAGTTTTTCTTCTTTTTTGCATTGCGTTTGGGGTGGGGGCGTTTTGGTTTGTCAAAATTTTTTTTTTTTAAAAAAAGGAGTAAATTAAGCTATATAAGCTTTGCAAGAGGTAAGAAGGAGGATTCAAGGGTTCTTTAATACCTTAAACAAGTTTCTTTATATTGATAGTGCAAAAAAAAAAATTAAACCATCAAATCATTTACAAAAATAAGTAAAGTAAACATAAGGCATGTAATCTTCTACAACAGTTAAATTAACCGCTCATAAATTTTTTGAAACTATCAAATGTGGATGAAGTTAAATTGAAGACATAATGAAGTGCAGCGACATGGGAGCAATGACAATCTTGAAAGAGGTTTTGCTTTTTGTTTGCAATTGGAAAACGTGCTTAAAGCCAAGTCTAGCGGCTTTCTTTGTCTAAAATTTGACCCTATTAAGATAAATGTAGTACTCCCCCAAATCCGATAATTTTGGCTATTTTCACTCATATTAAAGGATTCATTTTTTAATATTAATTAATAATACAATTGATCATATTAATCTTGATATGTTAATTGAAAATATAACAAAATACTACTAGGCTCTTTACTTTAAGGATAATTTTAAAAGAAAAAATTTAATTTCCTTTTGATATTTGAAAAAATTAAATATTATGAACTATAAAAAAGTCAAAAAATATATTAAAATGGACCAGAGAGAGTACTGATTCAGCTGATAAGACAGCCATGAGAGGCTCTCATTAATATCTCTCGATTTTAATATATGTTTATATGGGACAGTTGTGGCCCCAAATATATAGTAATTGTTCTAATTATACCTATCTCTCTGTACTTTAATATTCCAAGTGGATCATTGAACGTATCTCTCAATAGATTTACAAGTTAAATGACAAGGACTTCCATTACTGTTCTAAGTTTTAATTTAAATGAACTCTAAATAATCCAACTCAGATGCCCTGATGTGCAAGGTCGTAGTTACAAAAAAAAGAAAGACTTGTAGTTAATGACAATCCAAATATATATTGTGTGGCTAAGGTTTCTTCTTGCATTTGGTCTATCCTGTCGCCTATCATTTCATTTGGAATAGAGTTTCGTGAAATGGTGTTGTCGTGATAAACTTGCGTGTATCTTGATTATTTTAGTACGCCTATTTATATTTTTTATTATTTTACGAAATATTTATTATATTTCACCAACATAAATATTTAATAATTTTAAATATTAAAACTTAGGCAACTCAAAAGAAATCTCCTAATATCTTTTTGCACCGTCATAATTTTAATTTGAGATCTCAAGACAGATCAGGGCGTGTATGTACTCAATGCTTATGCATGCCATATTGCCATGAAACGTTTGAAATGCGTGGTGCAACATTCAAATTAATATCAGACAATGAGTTTCTATACATTGACAGAATAAATAAATAAATAAAATCACTATGAGTTCACCTAAAATAATTATATCTAACTATCTATAATAAGTGAAATTATTAATTAGGTAGGAAATAAAGCAAATAATTTACTGCAACAAGTTAATTTGTACTAATAGTGTAAAAAAACACCTTTACCTTAAGAGTGTAACTGTGTAAATGCTCTCTTGTGAAAAATAGAAGTAAAGAAATGGTATTAAAAATGAAGTTGTATGAGTAAATTTCTCATCTCAAGCAACTCTTGGTTTTTGTTTTTTTTTCTTAAATGTAGGTGCAAAAAATATACAGTAGGCTAACAACAAAGAAAAAAAAAGTCCATTCTTAAACGTCAATTTTGAATTTGGGTAATTTTTGGTCAACTTCAAGGCCCATCCCACCATATTTGATGTTGACACAACATAAACAAAACATAGTAAGCTCCTACATTGTACATGAACATCAAAAGACAGTGGAGATATCAATAATTCAACTACTCAAAATTCAAGAGAAGATAACCTCATAAATATTTTGTTCTTGCCATGAAAGATGCCTTTGTAATTGTGATAAATGTACTTTGTCAGAGCCGGATCGAGAATTTAAGTTCTATGGGTTCAACGTTTAAGGTTCTTAGAATTGAACGCATTATATTTTTTAAACTATGAATTCAATCTACTATTTATTGTAATTTTAGTGAATTTTTACACATTAATTTATACTATACGTCAAAAGTTATGAGTTCAATTAAACCCGGCAGCGGAGTGCTACATCTGCCGCTGTACTTTGCAAGTTAGCTGATGTTAAATTAATTTGGACTCCAGCATTTGAAACTGTAAGCAAGACTTAAATTACAAGAACTTATACTGTACAGAAGTCAGGGACTATATATTATTGTAGTTAATAATTACTTAATATGTTACAATTGGTTATTCAATTTATTATAAGAATTAACTATTATAAACACAAAGTAAATTATCTTACATCATAAAGTTACTTGAAACGTTTATGAAGGTTAACTATACTTATAACAAGTGGATTTAGTGACTCCTGAAAAATAAGGCAAGTGAATTTATTCAATAAACTGACATTCACTAATAGTGTAAAGATTTCGTTACACCATGAATAGATATCAGTTATCCTTAACTAACTATCTTAACTATGAGTCTATCAATAAGCTTTCAACCTTCCTTTTTTAAATCCATGAATTTCTTTAAATTCAGTGTTCCCTCGTCTTCATGACGTTTAATGCCAGCATTACAATCAGAATATATTTTAAGGAAATAATCTTTTTGGAACAGATAGTAATAAGCATATCTATATATGCAATTAATTGCAAACATGTTTTTGAAATTAATAATTTTCTACAAATCTCTATAAGATATTCAAAATCTATCATTAGATAGCATTTACGTAACTTCTAAAAACGAATAATTGCATTTAGACTGTCTTCTGAAGAATAGCTAAAACGTCAAAAATCACAAACATGCATATCATTTTGTTTCCCTCAATCCTATCATTAATTGCATTTAGGCTGTTTTCTAAAGAACAAAGATATTATTTTGGTGGGCGATTGGTTGAAAAATCGCAATTGGTTTCTTATATAGCAAAGCGTATTAATTAAGGACCTGATCAAATTAAACGTAGCTATCATAGCGCTTTCCTTCTCTTTCCCTTTTTTCCGCTTTTTCTTAGGTTTCGTTAGAGGAATTGGTCAATGAAAGAACAAATATCTTTTACAAAAACACTACCAAAGATTACTGTTGGGCTAAACTAGCCCTAAGACACTCTTAACATGGTGTGATATTGTCCGTTTTGGATCAAATATACACGGTTTTCTCCAAAAGATCTCACACTATTAAGAGATCCATACACCTTATATGTAGGCTCTCAATCTTTTCAACTACCAATGTGGGACTTTGTTTGCACACCAACAATTTCCTCCTCGAACTAAGTCCACGCCACATTGTTAGAGTATTATGGCAACCGAAGCCCGCAACTAGCTTCTTCTTGTGTGCGCACTGCCCCACACCATCACTTTGCCATCTCCATACTTGTCCCGCCGAACATGGGCTCTGATACCAGTTGTTGGACTAAACTAGCCTTGATAGGTTATAAGTACCTTGTTATGTTTTGATAATCTAACAAACTTAATGTCAAGAACTAAATAAAAAACCTAATACACATCTCGTACACATTCTCAAGCATTTGGAAATAACCAGCCTTAAGCTGGAGATGTTTGTCAGTCCTTCAGAAGTTAAAGAATCAACAAGGGGAACAGATGGACATCAGTTCCCCTGGTGATCGTACCAGTCAACTCTCCAACAGCTGGAAAGTTATTGCCGGCACATGCAACAGTACAACACAGTGCAGCAGTCAACTTCATTAGGAATGATCTTGTATCCAAGATGCTTACATCATTCAAGTGATGTCATCAATATTATATTAACATTAAACCAAAGACAAAACATCACTTGAACACTTAGAGAATTCATTCAAGCACTCCCACAGTGATTGATCATCCAACAAACAATTCTCAAGTCATCAAGAACAAAAAACAACACTGCTACGGACCAGTTCCCCATATTGAATTATTATATGTCCTTAGTTGAGTTGTACCTTTGTCAAAGTTCTTTACTTGTAATTTTTACTTAGCTTAGTTAGAAGCATTATTTAGGAAACCATTTGTAAATCATAAACCCTTGTGTTTGTGTCTTGGCTAGAGTTAGTCGAGTTGTAAAGTTTTTGTAATAGAGTTATTACAAAATGGCTTGTAATAGAATTGTTACAAGTTAGTGAGGGATTAAAAAGTCAATTCCTAGGTTACAATAGGTTGTAATCTAAAAGTTTTCTCAGTAGTGAAGTTGAAATCCTACAAGGGTAGGTCGTGGTTTTTAATCCCGTGAGCTGAAAATTTTTCACGTAAAAACTCTCAGTGTCATTTACTTACTGCAGTGTGCATGTGTTCTGTGCAAACTAATAGAGAACCTGGTTCTCTATATTGTTTGGTGGGCCCTCAAATTCTATCAATTGGTATCAGAGCAGGTTCTTTCTATCAGGCTAACACCTAGAAAGGATCATCATGGCTGCTCCACCAAACTTTAAAGAAGGTTAATCTACTTACAGGCCACCAAGGTTCAATAGCCAATACTATGGATGGTGGAGACTAGGATGCATAACTTCATCATGGCTGAAGATTCCGAGCTCTAATATGTCATCGGTGACGGACCCTTTGTCTCCACAAAAACCAATGGAGAACCCTGTTGTAACTCTTCCCAAAAAGAGGAAGGAATTCAATGACGCCGATCGAAAAGCCATAGAAAAGAATTTTCATGCAAAGAAAATTCTTGTTTGTGGCATTGATCCTAATGAATACAATAGAATATCGACATGTCAGTCAGCTAAAGAAATCTGGGAAGCCCTCCAAACAGCTCATGAAGCAACAACACAGGTCAAGCAATCAAAGATTGACATGCTTACAATGGAATATGAGCTCTTTAGGATGAAAGATGATGAATTCATCCAAGACATGCACAATCGTTTCATTTCTATTATCAATGAGCTTCACTCTCTTGGAGAAATAATTCCAAGAAATAAACTTGTCAGGAAAATACTCAGTGTTCTTCCCAGCTCCTGGGAATGCAAAGTGAACGTTGTCACAGAGGCAAAGGACTTGTAGAAGCTGACCATAGATGAACTTGTTGGAAATCTGAAAACATATGAAATGAAGAAAAATAATGACAATGAAAAAAGAGAGCCCAAAAGAGAGAAGAATCTGGTTCTTAAGACAAACATCAATTATTCAAGTGAGAGGATGCTGATATGGCTTACCTGGCAAAAATATTCCAGAAAATGGTTCACAGAACTGGAGGCATTCCAAAAGAGGGCTGTTCTAGCAACCCAAAAAATTATGACCTATGTCATAAATGTGGCAAGCCAGGACACTTCATCAAGGATTGTCCCCATCTAAAGCAAGATCAATTTAAGCACAACACAGACAAAGCAGCCAAGGGGAACCTGGTTCCTGATAAACGCTTCACAAGGAAGAATGTCGCTGACAATGTTGTGAAGCAAGCTCTTGCTGCATGGGGAGACTCCTCCAGCAAATCTGAAGAAGACAATAATCATGGTAACAGCTCAATGGAAGTAGAAAGTGAAGCAAGTAAGAATTATTCCATTTTTGCTTTGATGGCTCAGTCTGATGATGATGAAGATGACGACGACGACGATGTTGAGGTAAACTTTCTGGATGTTCAAAGAAATTTGAAACCTTATTCTCCTAAAAAACTCATGTCTTTGGAAAATATTTTAATAAATGCATACCAAAGTCTTATAAATGATAAAAATTCTCTAACTGTGGAATTAGTAGAAGCAGAATAATCTAGAGGTGACCTAGTAGTCATTGTGGTAGATTTAAAAGAAACATTTGAGATTCTGAAAGAAGAAAAGTTATCTGAACTGAGAAAATTGCAAACGTAGAACATGAAAGAGATAATCTAGTGGATGTTGTGATTGATTTTAAGGAAATCACTGAGAGTGTTGAAAAAGAAAAATATGTATTGGCCAAAAGAATTGCTAACACTGATCTTGAGAGAGATGACCTACTAGCAGTAGTAGTAGATCTGAATGATACAATTAAGGAACTGAAAGGAAAGGGTAGGCATGAGACTCTTCACAAAGGTCAGGAAGTTGCTAATGAAACACATCTTGGGCTTGAAGATGAGATAAAGACATTGAAATCTAGTTTGTGTATTGAACTTAAAAAGAACAACTTCAGGAAGAACTAGGAAAAGTCAAGAGTGATCTTGAAAAATCACTCAAATGGACCTGGTCCTCTGATGCTATCACTTCCATGTACATAAACAATAGGGGAAACAGGCAAGGAATTGGGTGTTCAAAGGGAAAAGAATCCCTACAACCCTCATAGCAAGTACGTTATTGTACCCGACAACTGGCTTTGTACTCACTGTGCTAATAGTGGGCACTTTAAGGAAAACTACAAGGCTAGGGTTCAGTCTCAACAGAAAAAAAAAGTTTTTGCTAAGAAAGTAACTACTGCTAGAGAACCTGTACCTCATATAAAAAAGTCTGTTTGGACTAAAAGAACAATCATTCATCTTTTTCCTCACTACAAGGGACCCAAACTTGTTTGGGTTCCTCAAACTTGTTTGGGTTCCTAAATCTAACCCTTAATTTTCTTGTGAAGGGGAGCAGCCAACAATGGCACATGGATAGTGGCTGCTCAAAGCACATGACTGGAAACACAATTGATTTCCTCTCATTGAAGGCCCTGCAAGGAGGGAGTGTATCCTTTGGAGATGGAAAAAAGGATATATTCTAGGAGTTGGAAGGATTGGGAAGTCACTCTCTCACTCTATTGAAAATGTGTAATATGCCAATGGATTGAAGTAGAACCTGTTGAGTGTCTATCAGATCTGTGACAAGGGAAACAATGTGGAATTTGTGCCAAAGATATGCACAGTCACGAATCTTGTGACTGGTGAAGTGGTGTTACTGGCCAAGAAATACAAGAATATCTATGTTGCTGATTTTGAGTTCCTGCAGAGTGATGATCTCAGTTGTCTAAAAGATGTTGATGATGATGTTGAATTATCGCACAGAAGGCTGGGGCATGCAAGCTTTTCATTACTGAACAAACTATTCCAGAAGGACATGGTTCGTGGTCTGCCCAAGTCAAGCTTCAAGGAATACAAGGTGTGTGATGCGTGTGAAAAAGGAAAGCATGTCAGATCCTCATTCAAGCCCAAAAAGGAAGTTAGCACCTCAAGGCCACTTGATCTTCTCCATATGGATCTATGTGGACCTATGAGGATTCCAAGCAGAGGAGGAAAAAGATATATCTTTGTGATAGTGGACGACTACTCCAAATTCACCTGGACTCTGTTTCTCATAACCAAGGATTAAACCTTCCAAGTATTTGTTGATATTGTTAAAAAGATCCAAGTTATATGGGAAGTAATGTAGCTTGCATCAGATTTGACCATGGAACAAAATTTGATAATGCCAAACTCGATGAATTCTGTGTCGAAAATGGCATCACTCATAATTTCTCAGCTCCAAGAACACCATAAAAAATGGTATTGTAGAAAGGAAGAACAGAACTCTTGAAGATATGGCAAGAACAATGCTGATTGACAGTGGCATTGCAAAAAATTTATGGGCAGAAGCAGTCAACACTGCATGCTACTTGATAAACTGGTGCATGATCGGGTCCCTTCTAAACAAAACACCTTATGAGTTGTTGAATGGAATAAAGCCCAAGCTAACTCATTTAAGGACCTTTGGCTGCAAATATTTTGTTCTCAACAATGGCCAGGAAGCGCTTGGAAAATTTGATACCAAAAGTGATGAAGGAATATTTCTGGGATATTCGTCCCAAATCAAAGCTTACAAAGTATACAATAAAAGAACTCAATGTGTTGAGGAGAGTATACATGTGATCTTTGATGAATCTCACCTCTCCTGTGAGAAGGACAGACATGATGATCAAGATGGAGAGCCTTTACCTGTTCCAGGTGAAGTCATTGACATGACAAATGGAAAACCAGACATGATGAGTCACGTCAAGGAATATAGTGAAGATGACACAACTATATCTCCAACCATTAGAGAGGAACCTGGTCCCACAATCACAATAACTGAAGCTGAGAATAGAGTTGTTGATGCAGTCTAAGTTACTCCACATGCTGAAACAAGAAGCCTCCAAGAACCTCGGTCAGACATACCTGGATCTTCGGCCAATGAGATTCAGGTACCAAATTGGAAGCACAAAATTTCACATCCTCTTGACAACATAATCACTCCTCTCGACTCAGGAGTTCAAACCAGATCAAAAGCTAGAAACTCACTTGCCTTCTCAGACTGGATTACAACCATGCAAGAGGAGCTCCATCAATTTGAGAGGAATAAGGTATGGCACATGGTTCCTCGACCTGCTGATCGAATTGTAATAGGAACCAGGTGGGTATTCAGGAGAAAACTTGATGAGTTTGGAAATATAACAAGAAACAAAGCAAGGCTTGTAGTTTAAGGCTATAATCAGGAAGAAGATATTGACTATGATGAAACTTTTGCTCTAGTTGCTCGAATGGAGGCTATCAGAATTCTTATTTCCTTTGCATCACATATGGAGTTCACATTGTTCCAAATGGATGTCAAAAGTGCATTTTTAAATGGCTTCCTAAAATAATAAGTTTACATCAAGCAGCCTCCTGGATTTGAGAATCACGAGCATCCTGAGCATGTTTTCAAACTTGACAAGACTTTGTATGGGCTAAAACAGGCTCCATTGGCTTGGTATGAAAGGTTGTCAAAATTCCTTCTAGAAAATGGCTTTACAAGACGGAACATCGACAACACTCTTTTTTTCTGATGAAACGAAGGAGGAACCCGCTCATTGTGCAATTATATGTTGATGATATCATATTTAGAGCCACAGTCGACTCTCTATGTGAAGAATTTGCAAAACTCATGGGAATGGGTTTGAGATGAGCATGATGGGAGAGCTAAATTTTTTTCTGAGCCTACAAGTGAAGCAATCTCAAAAAGGAACATTTATAAGTTAGAAGAAGTACATCAAAGAGCTGCTAAAGAGATTCGACGAAATTCATTGACACTCCTATTGCCACGGCTACTCGTCTAGACATAGATGAACCTGGTTTCGCTGTAAATCATACCATGTATAGAAGCGTCATAGGGTCACTCCTGTATCTCACTGCAAGCATAATAGACATTTTTTTTAGTGTGGGTCTTTGTGTAAGGTTTCAATCTAATCCAAAGGAATCTCATCTGAAAGCTGCCAAAAGAATATTGAGAATCTCAAAGGAACGCAGGACCTGGTTCTCTACTATCCCTCAGGTGACAACTTTGACCTTGTTGGGCATGTTGATGCTGATTATGCAGGATATCTGGTGGACAGGAAAAGCACTTCTAGAATGGCACATTTTCTATGTTCCTGCCTAATTTCATGGGGTACAAGGAAGCAAAACTCTATGGCACTCTCAACTATAGAAGCGTAATATATAGCAGCTGCTTCTTGTTGTACTCAATTGTTGTGGATCAAACAGCAGTTGGAAGACTTTGGATTATTCTCTGACTGTGTGCCTCTACTGTGCGACAATACAAGTGCACTCAACATGGCCAAAATCCAGTCCAACATAAGAGAACCAAGCACATTGATGTGCGTCACCACTTCCTCAGAGATAATGTTGAAAAGGGGCTCATCTGTATGAAATTTTGCAACATAGAAGATTAGATTGTAGACATATTCACCAAAGCCTTGAGAAGAGAATATTTTGAAAGAAATTGCCTGGCAGTGGGGTTGATAAAATCCAACTGAGAACCTGGTCCCTCAATGATTGTCTATGAAAGAAATGTATAGGTAAAATTAGCTAAAAAGTATTTTCTGGTAAAGTCTAACTCATATCTATACCGTTATAGGTAGACACGCATGATGATTACAGAGAAAATAAGCAGTTAATGCAATGCATGCTGGTAAAAAAGGTGAAGCTTACACTTGCAAGATTTGTCAGGCAACCTGGTTCTCCTAACATAGGTTAGTAGTTTCTCTGTTCTCTCATGCATAATTTTGAACGGATAAAACAGTGTCACATCATCATTTGTGTTAGTTTCTTTTCTTTGGGTCTTTTGAACCCAAGAGTCTCACCCGTTGGGGAGTGACTGACTCCCAAAACTGCCGTTTTTTTCTTAATCGGTCCCTCATCCATCTTAAATACATCCATCACTGTCACTACTTCTAACATGAAAACTTCAAAATTTCCCTTTTTTTCTCTCTTCAAACTAATAATCTCTCATTTTCAACTAATCACTTCCCACCATGACTGAAAATCAAGAAACCTCAAGTGTTCCAAGTAACACCCTCATTGAGTCCTCACCAGTTAAAGCATCAATGTTAGACTAATCACTCACCACCATAACCAGCCAAAACCCTAAGGCAGAGTCCCCACCACACTCTGTATCCTCTCCTACCCAATAGAGTACAGGTTCTCATCGAAGTCGCAAAACATTGACTCCTAAGAAGGTTGTGGCTACGAACTCTCCTTCCGCTTTGCCGAAAAAATTGGGTGAAAAGGGTACAGTTGACGAAGAGGAAAATCAAGAAATCTCCAGTCTTCCTATGGAAGAAGGCTCAAATGCAGACCAAGATGTTGGTCCTAAGAATGCTGAATCAACAATGTTAGTCCCTAATCTTGAGTCCACATGTAACACTCTTCTTTCTCGTGCGTTTTCCATGGAGTTACAAGAGAAAGAAACAATAGAAAACATGTTATATATAGTTGTTGAAGGGGTTATTATCGAAGGAGGTGAGGATGGGTCTGAACCTCAAGGGGAAGAGACTAGGACCATGGTAGAGAGTAAGGAGCTTGTTCCTGTTGAACAATCGGTACGGGACAATGCTGCTGGGGAACCTAATGAAGGACTTGATCCCTCCTCGGAGGATCCAACTCAGGAGTCCTCTCAAGAGCCCCAGGTCAGTATTGACCCTGCTCCCTCTCCTCATTTTTATGGTGAGCCTCTATCTGTGGTTGTGCTTGAGATGAGATATGTATCTGGAGAAAAAAATGGGGATAGTGAAGAGGATTACGATGATATAGCTATTGTTAGATTTATCCACGCTAGGAATAGACCAGTTGTTACTCTAGAGTCAACTCCTAAGAGACCTACTACAAGGTTGCAAAAGAAGGAGGCTCTTGGGTCTGCTCTTAAGAAAAGACAAGACAGTCAAAGGAGGGGGAAATTGGTGAAAGATGGAAAGGTTGTGCATGAGAAGGTAGTGCATGTTGTCATTGTGGATGACGAAGTGGACTAGGAACTTGGTTCCTTAACTCACAAGGCTCACAGAAGCACTCCCTCTCCAAGTCTAAAAGGAAATCTTTTGTGAGTGTTGAGAGTCTGAACAAGAGTGATGATGTTATCTCTAGTGACAAGATAGTGGAGGAATCTAGTGACAAGGTGGTGGAAGAATTAGGTGAACATGTGTCAGATGAGACAGTGTCCATAAAGTCTGTTGAAAAGGGAAAAACTGCTCGCAAGTCTATGAAAAGGAAAGTTGGTGTCAATGAGGAACCCGGTTCCTCCAAGAAGGCAAAAGTTGATGATTCCCAGAGTGCCGGGAAAGAAAAATTGAAGCATCAGAAGGAAATATGGGGCCGCACATTTGCCCCTGACATTTTGGAGATGGCCAGAATGCGGTAAT
This sequence comes from Nicotiana paniculata, assembly GCA_005239505.1. Classification (NCBI taxonomy): domain Eukaryota; kingdom Viridiplantae; phylum Streptophyta; class Magnoliopsida; order Solanales; family Solanaceae; genus Nicotiana; species Nicotiana paniculata. Next base: position 66,477 of record ML300791.1, read on the forward strand.
TGGTTGAAATTTGTGAATTCCAACAGTGGACACACTTGTTTACAGGTGATGCTCCAAAAGTGTATGAGGAGGAAGTACGGAGCTTCTATGCCGACTTCTTCAAAGTTGAGTATGATCACATCTGCTTGATGGTAAATGGAGTTGACTTTTGTAATGGAATCTGCTCTAGTAGGGTCAATTCTAGGTGTGCCTGCTGAGGGATTGTCGTCAATCCAAGGATCTTGCTCTTCCAATTTTAGAAATGCTATTGTTAAGGACAAGGCAGTCCAGCAGGGGGGACGGGTATACAAGAAGGCTCTCCTTCTAGTGTACCAATTGTTGTTTGAGATGGTGAATAAGGTGTTGCTTCCCCATGCTGAGAGAAGATCCATTACTTCCAAAGCCGACCTAGTTCTCATGGAAGTGTTGGATGGTTCATTACTATTAACCTGCCTTGGATTATGATCGAACACATGCAGAAAGTGGCAGAGTTCAAAGATGGTAACCATGGGCTGCCTTATGGTTTTCTTCTCACCAAGGTTGTTTAGTTCTTCAAGGTCCCTATAGGACAAGCTAAGGTGGGCACTCGAAAGCAAACCTTCTCCAAGACCACTCTCGAAGAATGTGAGTGCATTGATAAGGTTGGAAGAGTTGGAATCACTTCTACCATTTATCAGTTGATCAACGCTCAGAACAGTGCTACGAAGGAGATCAGGAAGTTAAAAGCAAGGAATGTTATTCTTGAGGGTCAGCTCAATCAGCTTCAGGAGGCACCTAGTTCCAGTAGTTCACAAAGCACAAAGGTTGCCCGTCTGACTATGGAGAATGCTGAGCTCAAGAAACAAGTGGAGGACCTGAAAGAGAGACTGCTCAATGAGCAAATGTCGGAGAATTCTCGAATGGATCTAGTCCTCAAAACCCTTGCCTCCTCCTCTAATCCCTCTTCCTCGAGTGCTCCCTAAACAGTGTCCCCTTTAGTGTCAAGTTTTAAGTGTCCATCTCTTATGTCTTCTTGTGATGATGTTTTGTGGTTGGTACTTGTTTTTTTTTTTTTTTTTGAATTGTGGATGGTTGCTGGCAACATTGAAAATGCTCCCTGTTTTAAAATCCAAATTGTAAACTTTTCCCTTTTTGACGTGTATACATTGCTCTTATGTCTTTATTTTCTATTATGATTGTGTGCACACATGTGGCATGAGTTAACCACGCTGGACTCTTTTTACTTTTACTTGCTTTTGTTCTTTTTAGGATGCCAAAAGGGGAAAGAATAATTTGAATAATTGAATAAATAATGTGAATTGATTGAGGGAGAACACAGATTCAGGGGGAATTCAGGGATAAAGTTGCCATTTCTGGTTTTTCGTGGGAATTTCAATTATAAGTTTGTCATCATCAAAAAGGAGGAAATTGATAGGTTATAAGTACCTTGTTATGTTTTGATGATCTAACAAACTTAATGTTAAGAACCAGATAAGGAACCTGATACACATCTGGTACACATTCTCAAGCATTTGGAAATAACCAGACTTAAGCTGGAGATGTTTGTCAGTCCTTCAGAAGTTAAAGAATCAACAAGGGGAACAGATGGACATCAGTTCCCCTGGTGATCGTACCAGTCAACTCTCCAACAGCTGGAAAGTTGCTGCCTGCACATGCAACGGTACAACACAGTGCAACAGTCAACTTCATTAGGAATGATCTTGTATCCGAGATGCTTACATCATTCAAATGATGTCATCAATGTTATATTAACATTAAACCAAAGACAAAACATCACTTGAACACTTAGAGAATTCATTGAATCACTCCCACAGTGATTGATCATCCAACAAACAATTCTCAAGTGCATCAAAAATAAAGAACAACACTGCCACAGACCAGTTCCCCATATTGAGTTATTATATGTCCTTAGTTGAGTTGTACTTTTGTCAAAGTTCTTTACTTGTAATTCCTACTTAGCTTAGCTAGAAGCATTGTGTAGGAAACCCTTTGTAAATCATAAACCTTTGTGTTTGTATTTTGGCTAGAGTTAGTCGAATTGCAAAGTCTTTGTAATAGAGTTATTACAAAGTAGCTTGTAATATGATTGTTACAAGTTAGTGATGTATTAAGAGGTTAATTTCTAGGTTACAATAGGTTGTAATCTAAAAGCTAGCTCAATAGTGAAGTTGAAATCTTACAAGGGTAGGTCGTGATTTTTAATCCCGTGAGCTGGGAATTTTTCACGTAAAAACTCTTAGTGTCATTTACTTACTACAGTGTGCGTGTGTTCTGTGGAAACTAATAGAGAACCTGGTTCTCTATATAATTTGATGGACCCTCGAATTCTATCAAGCCCAAAGATGCTCTTAACATAATGTGATATTGTCTGCTTTGGGTCAAACCGACACGGTGTTCCCAAAAAGCCGCATACCATTAAGAGATACATACATCTTATATGTAGACTCCTAATTATTTTAACTACCAATATAAGGTTTTATTCGCACACCTGACCATTACAGTGGAATGAATATAACAATTACAGTGGAATGATATGATCTTTCTCCTGTAATATATCTTACATGTCGCTAATTCAAATAGAGAGGACTTTTTGCTTTTCAAAGTTGTAAACTGAGAGAGTTGCAAGGGGAGTAGGTACAAGGTCGGCCAGGGGACCAACTTAACGTTTTAAAGTGTGTCTCGTTCGACAACCTTTTTGAATCTATTTGTGATATCATGAAAAAGATTTTTTAAAAAAATAAAGGTAATTGTCATACTGATGGAATCAATCTACTTTAGAATCTCAAAGATTATTTGACAAGCCGAAATCTCTAGTTCGTTGAACGATTTAAAGCAGTTTTGACTTAGTTTAAAATTCTTTGGCCGACATATCCACTCTTTAATTTCTCCTAGTATTTGGTTCAAAACAAATTTATTCACTCTCGATATCTATATCAAATTAAACTACATTAACTTATTACAATTAATAATTGATGGAAAACCGGTATAAACAGCGGAAGCAAATAGCCAGAATCATTTGCATGTAATGTAGACAACATATAATCACATATAATAATCGAATATAAAATCGATACTTATCTCTTGAAGCGTGACTGTGATTGCGAAATCATCTCCAGTTCCACGGTCTTCTGCTATGTGACCCGAATAATGCCCGGAATTAGCAAAATTCGTGTGGGCGAATTTCTCCTAGAAAACCAGTGTAGTAAAACCCTTGCCTCCTTATGGAATAAGACCCCCTTTATATAAGAACAGGTTTTAGGGTTTAAAACATTTTCCTAAACTTGTTGGGTCTTCCTTTTCCACCAAGAAATAGAATTCCATTCAATTCCTATTTATTCGGGCACAGCAGGGACCTCAATATTTAATTAACGAGGCTTCCTATTATGGAATTAATTCGAAATATCAGAAATAATACTACCACAATAAATTACGAATTATTCCACTAAAAATTCGTAACTGCACTCCTCAGTTCAATTTTGAAATTCTTCCATTAAATCTTATTTAACTCCTCATGCTAAGATTCAGATACTAATCAAATAAATTAAATTACTGACAATTTAGTTCATTGATTATTTCCTTTAGACTTTCGCTTAACTTATTTCATGTGACGGATACAAAATCCACCTGCAGGGTTTACACATGAAAACTTATAAGCTTTCATAAAGGTGTATCATCAATCTCAAGACCGAGACATGGATTCCATCAACTAATTACATTACTTCGCCAATGTACATTATTATTATCCAATTTACCAGGCATATCGACCCACGAAAGAATCTCGCCTTTTAATAAATTAAAATAATAATAATAATAATAATAATAATAATAATAATAATAATAATAATAATAATATACACAACTAATAATAATTATATCAAGATTAAGAGTATAACTATATTTAATCTCTATAGAGTTTATTTTATTAAGTCAGTATAAAATACTTATCTCTACTTGGTCCGTTCAATACATATAAAATGTACTAGCACAAGAAGTTGGAATTAAACCATTCTCATAATCAAGATAAATTACATATAATCTTGTGCTACAATCATTCATGATGGTTTGTCCAATTCCATCATTAGATTGTGAATATGATCTTTATACTTATAAGAACCGATGATTTAATCTTCCGTGTATAAGCTAAACTCTATACACTAAGTCATCTACTATATAAGCAAAGGACACAGACTAATATATGATCTATTTAAAACTTTATTAAAATTGAATAAACAATTGTTCCATAATAAATATTATATCCAAACAAAAATCCATGGTTAATAGTATATATCCCAACAATCTCCCACTTAGACTTTTAACCATGACAATTGTTAGAATATACTATATCTAAGTGCATGGTTAATAGTTTATGCCTCAACAATCTCCCACTTAGACTCATAACCATGCATCTATAACTTTCTCAGGCATTCTTTTACATGACTATTAAAAGTCTCCACAAAATAAGATTTTGTTAAAAAATCTCGCTAAGTTATTTCTGATGCAATCTTTGTCCAATAGTGTTTTTTCATAACTATCTAATTTGGTATTAAACTCTTCAGGGATCCTGTTACCGAAACTATCCCAAGAGTGTCCACAAAACTATGATTTTCCTTAGTATTCTCCCACTACGACGAAGTACTACTAATATTACCTTTATTACCTTAAGGCATTGAAATATTAGCTACTTCTTACTATAGTGTTCACTGTTCAAACATCACTCCCACTTGAAAAAGGCATGTCTATTAACGTTCTCCCACTACTTAACTGCAATGGAACGTCAAACAGACATGTGAGTTTTAATGTTCTTGAACATCTAGTTATTTCTTTGCCCAGTTCCTGTAAAAATAGTTTACTTCTAGGAACATGGTTTATTAAACAGTCCTTATCTAGAAAAATGCATTTGTTTTAACAATTGCCTTAGTTTCTTTAGGAAAATAAAATAAAACTCCATTCGTTTTCTTGGATATTCAATAAACATGCACCTATCTATTCTTATATATCCGCTTTCTCTTTCAGCATATGTGCTGGACAATCCTATCAGTCCATAGTTCTATAGATGTCACGGATACTAACTTAGAAGAAACTATATTCAGAATGTAATTTGCAGTTTCTAGGAAATATTCCAAAAAAACAAATAAGGCAAATCTGAATAACACATCATTAATCTATCCATGTTCAAAAGAGACTTATTTCTTCTTTCTACTACACCACTCTATTATGGAGTTTACGGTGTAGTCAATTGAGATGTAATCCCTTATTCTGATAAGTAACAAAAGAACTCTTTAGAGAGGTGCTCGCCACTACAATCAAATTGTAGTAACTTAATATATTTTCTTGGTGCTTCTCTGTTTCAAGTCTTAAAACCTTGTATTACTTAATTCATTAAGACTTACGGTGCATCAAATAAATATATTAATATTTTGAGTAATAATTTATGAACGTCACAAAAATACTCAAAGCTATCTCGTACCAGTATGTTCATTTAACCATATAAATCAGAAAGGATTCATTCTAGCTTATCATTAGCTTTATTTCCTTTTGAAGGGAAACAACCTTTAGTCAAATTTCATTCCAAACAGGATTCACAAGTTGGTAGTGCCTCTACTTTCAATGAACCTTAAGGTCCATCCTTGACCAACTTGAATCCTATCCAGATTAATATGATTCAGACAAAGGTACACAGATAAGTTTTACTCAATTATGAAGAACATATTATTTTAAGAGATAGACTAATCTTGTTATGTTTAGGAGAGACATTAATATAAAATAACAAGGTCATGCATTCACATACCACAAGAGATAAAATGTTTATCAAGCTCAATAACTCAAGAGTTATTTGAAATTTAAAATAAATATTCATCTCTTATTTTTCCCCGAAATTAGAATTAAATTCCTTCTAACAAAAGGTACATATATTGCATCCTTTAAATTAATGCTTTATCACTATCAAAAGAAAATTTTAACAATTAATTCGACGAATCGCATAAAGTCATAGTGGAGTTGAGATAAAACATTAAATAGATCATAATAAATCAAAACACTGAATAACAAATTCAGACCGCATTCAATATTAATATACATACATGCATCTCGAATAACAAATTTCGATGGGAAAATAATCATTCATGCATAGCATATTATATAATGCAAGAATTATACAATCTAAAAAGAAACAGAACCAGCTCTGATGGAGAGCATACTATTATTTTTAGACAATTGTATATAACTATTTAATACTAAAATTTCAAACACACTACACATATATGTATTCATGCACCTTGAATAGAAAATTTCGATGGGAAAAGAACTACTCATGCAACATACATATGTAATGCCAGATTATTCACTCAAATAAATTAAAACAGAGCCACTCAGATGGAGAATATACTGTTAATTTAAGTCAAGTGAACATCATAATTAATAGCTCTAGTTTCATTTATCCAACATGTATGCTCAGATGTTGAGTAAGTACATGATATCAATAACTAGTATTTCACTTAGTGAGCTTGCAATAAATTTATCCGATATGGAGGAAGACCTAAAGTCGACGCGTAAATTTATACTCACTTGAAATTAATAGTGGGAGACCATAGAAATATATTTCTATCACCACTTAATCATGGTTACATTATAATTACAAAATTGATTCAACATGTAAACTCAGATGGAGAGTCAATACATGTTATCAACTACTAGTAATTATACTCAGTAAGTTCATAATAAATTTATCCAATATGGAGGAAGACCTAAAGTCGACGCGTAAATTATTATCTCACTGTAAGTAAATAGTGGAGACTATAGGGGTTAATTCCTATTACCACTTGATCACAACCACAAAATTTTCTCTAAGGATTAAATTCCAAAATTCACAAAATGCTCAACCCCATATAGACAGTCATGAAACACTAAATCAATGTTATTCACTGCACACAATAAGTGTTATTTATTGGGGTTTTCCAATAGACTTACTAAATTTCAGGTCTATTGGAGATCATAAAAGTCATGATCTTCAAAACAACAACCAAATTTGAAAAGGTACTATCTAAGCATTTTAAAGAATTTAAAACATGGCATACATTCCAACCATATATCAGTTCATGTTAAATAAACATGCGTCATTATGTTTCAGATTTAACAAAAATAAGACTGACATAAAAGGAATGAATTTTCATATTTAAATCACATTTGAATCCAGCAAACCGTAAAAAAAAACATCTAAGCGATCCCGGATAGCCGAAATATGACATAATTTATGCAGTGAGTATTTCTTATCAGGTCGTTTCCGATGATCCTACCTAATTTCAAGTCAATCGGAGATGGTGATCACCAAAACTATACCAAATACTAATAAGTCTTTCTAGGCGAATTTAAGATTCAACCAATGTGATTTACATTCTTTCCATATATCATATTAAGTTAAATCATCATGTGTAATCATGTTCCAGATTTAACACAAATAAAACCGATATACAAAGAATAGTTTTTCATATTTAAAGCTTATTTAATCTAACAAACTGCTTAAAACCCCATATAAAAGACCTCGAAACACCAGAAAACAACGTGATTCACTGCATAGCAGTGAGTGTTTCTCACTAGGTCGTTTTTAATGGATCTACTAAATTTCAGGTCAATTGGAGTTCGTCAAATTCATGACCTCCAAATCCATGACCAAATTCAGAGATTAACCGTTTTAGGCATTCTCATGGATTAAAAAAAATGATCATGCTTTCTATTATCCTTATAATTATTCCATGAGCACAAGACATAGACTATGTCCTTCCATTTACATAAGGTACATAAAACCACATCTTACAGCAAATTGTCCTCCCATTTTATATACATGAGAATCCAAGATGTTACTTTTCATCCTTTTGGATGAACTTCTTAATATCTTTTCTCATGAATAAATATAGCATCACTAATATCAAGAGGTAAACCTTTATTGGGTAGATGAAAAACCCAGCGCTAGAGCAAACTTATCAAGGACAATTTTCACATAGTATATTGAGTAGGCTTTCAATGACTCAAATAAATAGACTATTTTAGTAGATCCTATATTAATCATAGTTCTCAATTCATGTACGGACATAATCACACATGTATAAAATTATTAAGGATTTTTCATGATTCCAAATAAATAAATCACCTTGGTGATAACCATTTATTAATCATAAATTCTTAACTCATGTATGATATCATCTCACATGTATAAAGTCATTAAGTATTTTCAATTATTCCAAATAAATAACCTACTATAATAGAACCTATGTATTAATCATAAATTCTTAACCTACGTAACATTATATATATATAAGGAGATAATATATCCATGACCTACCACTCATCAAAACTATATATCATAAGAATCACTGTTGCCCAAATTATTTTAATAAATAACAATGCACTGTTTTATGATCATTATAGTACCATACATTGGATAATAGAACCAGAAAATTCCAACTAATAATATCCTTTGTAAAATACAAAAGAAATTTTATAATAGTTGAAAAAATAACCACTGACACAAACAAAAGTAACGTGGCAGTCATCCTCCATTCCCAGTGGCTATACGCTCACAAAATCAAAGCCCAAACTAAGTAAAACTTGATTTCAATGTTTGGCAGTAACCTAAGTTTCGCCGTCAAAATTCAACGTTGTCAAAAAAAACTTCCCCTTTTCCTTTAACCATTCATTCCCCATTTCCAAATTATTCTTATTGTTATAGGTATAGCAAATAATTAGCCGCATCACGAGGAAACAGAATCGAAAGATGAGCAAATAGAAATTCAACTTTGGCACCACAAAGACGTTGAATCCGATACTGTTAACAGCAAACTTTAAAACTTCACACATGATTTCAATAAGACAAAATCATGAACATGTATATAATCAAAGATATACATATTATATGTGTTATAAGATATACATATTATCTGTGTTATCTATTCAGATGCAAACAGGCTCTGATACCAATTGATGGAAAACCGGTATAAACAACGGAAGCAAATAGTCAGAATCACTTGCATGTAATATAGACAACATATAATCACATATAATAATCAAACATAAAATCGATATTTATCTCTTGAAGCGTGACTGCGATTGAGAAATCATCATCCAGTTCCACGATCTTCTGCTATGTGATCCGAATAATGCCCGGAATTAACGAAATTCGTGTGAGCGAATTTTTCCTAGATAACCAGTATAGCAAAACCCTTGCCTCCTTATGGAATAAGACCCCCTTTATATAAGCATAGATTTTAGGGTTTAAAACCTTTTCTTAAACCTGTTGAGTCTTCCTTTTCCACCAAGAAATAGAATTCCATTTAATTCTTAATTATTCGGGCACAGCAGGGACCTCAGTATTTAATTAACGAGGCTTCCTATTATGGACTTAATTCGAAATATCCGAAATAATACTACCACAATAAATTATGAATTATTCCACTAAAAATTTGTAACTGCACTCCTCAGTTCAATTTCAAAATTCTTTCATTATATCTTATTTAACTCCCCATGTTAAGATTCAGATACTAATCAAATAAATTAAATTACTGACAATTTAGTTCATTGATTATTTCTTTTAGACTTTCGCTTAACTTATTTCATGTGACGGATACAAAATCTACCTGCAGGGTTTACACATGAAAACTTATAAGCTTTCATAAAGGTGTATCATCAATCTCAAGACCGAGACATAGATTCCATCAACTAATTATATTACTTCGCCAATGTACATTATTATTATCCAATTTACCAGGCATGTCGACCCACGAAAGAATCTCGCCTTTTAATAAATCAAAATAATAATAATATACACAGCTAATAATAATTATATCAAGATTAAGAGTATAACTATATTTAATCTCTATAGAGTTTATTTTATTAAGTCAGTATAAAATACTTATCTCTACTTGGTCCGTTCAATACATATAAAATGTACTAGCACAAGAAGTTGGAATTAAACTATTCCCATAATCAAGATAAATTATATATAATCTTGTGCTACAATCATTCATGATGGTTTGTCCAAATCCATCATTAGATTGTGAACATGATCTTTATACTTATAAGAACCGATGATTTAATCTTCCGTGTATAAGTTAAACTCTATACACTAAATCTACTATATAAGCAAATGACACATACTAATATATGATCTATTTAAAACTTTATTAAAATTGAATAAACAATTATTCCATAATAAATACTATATCCAAACCAAATCCATGGTTAATAGTATATATCCCAACAATAATAACTAAGAAAAAAAGAAGATAAGAATGTGCTTAAGAAATAACATTTTATACAAATAAATATATTATATATCTATTGTTGTGATGTCCATGACAGAGGGCGGGCTGAAGAATGCTTGGCAAGCAAGATTGACAGGTTTTTAGACTGGCAGCTTTCTGAAGAAGGGATACATATATCATCATAGGCGAAGTTTATATCGGAAAGAGAGAAGAAATTAAAGAACTTTATAAAGTATGGTATAAATTCACATAATACGCGTATTTTTGAGGCTTGGTATAGCCTAAAAATAAATTTATGTAAATCTAGACCCAAAGCGAACAATAAGTACTTATAGGATTGGGTCTTGACAATTGTATTGACGTAAATATCCTAGTGTCTAAGTTTTTCTCTTTTTGTCCCCTTTTCTTTCCCTTTTCAACCTTCCTACTTTTCTATGAAGCAAGATCACTTTGTCTTCCATAATCATGATAATATCCAGTACAAATCAATTAGATCCACACATAAGTACGAGTTTGTTAGAAGAGAAAACAGAGTTTGTTCAAATCCTTTTTGTTTTTTTGGTATCTAATTTAAATAACTTTTATCTAAAATACTTCTATCGACATAGCTTGAACAGATATAGAACATTGAAAGAACAATTTTCCTTTTCTTAATATTCACTTATTTCTTTATTATTTCATTTCTATTTGAAACTTCTCGTAAGTGCTTCACCGAAGGTAATTTTACAAAATTTTTGAGGGCAATCAGAATTTGGTTTGAATAATGTCATACTATCGTTCCTCTAAAAAATAATCTTTTTTTTCTAGTATTCTTGATAGCAACTTGTACAAACGTGTGATTTATAAAAGGAATGATATATACTTAACTGTCAAAATAGTTAAGTAATCAAAAGAACTGCATATTATTTTAGTAGAGTCTTAAATTTCTTTTTTCAAAGAATCTATTTCTGTTATTAAAACAAAAATCTTAACAATTATTTAAGATCAAGAAGATAATATATGTTGAATGTGGATAGCCGTTAGTGTTGGAAGACTTGAGACAATTGGCTCTTTTATTTAATATTTAAAAACTAACTACCCAAATCTTCTTTTCCTCTATATTTGACAATTGAAAGTCCATGATGAGAAGAATTATTTTAATCCAATATTCCTTTTTTTGGGAAGTTGAGGACATCAACTACCATTTAAACAAATAATATTTTCCGCTTAAATTTATATATATAGTAACCCTTGATTAAAAATGGAGTAGAAGACAAAGCACAAGTTCAATGCATCTTCTTTTTCTTGCTTTTTAAATTTGTTTTACCTTTTTAACAAACAAAGAAGGAGATTTGGGAAATAGGAGAACGAATCAGGAAAAAGCGTCCAAAGTGGTTGACATAATTATATTCTTCTTTCGCTAATATATAAATAGCTATTATTATTATTTGAATAATACATAATTTTGAATACGTGTCATAATAGGAGAAATAATGTCCCTTTGAGGCCCCTTACCCCCTTCAAAAAAAAAGGTTCGGTGGCTATAATTGTGATACCTTTATCTTTTCTCTTTTTCAGATAATAATAATTATCCAAAATCATACCTTGAATGGATTTGTCGGATTAAAAATTGGGTTCTTTTTCTTTTAGCTGATCATGAGTGTTCCCTTGATTGGCTGATTGCTATTATATATATACAATCAAACCTTTCTATAATAATTTTGTTTGTTCCGAATATTTTTAGATGTTACAGTAAAGTATTGTATAGCGAATATATTGTTTACAACAAATTATATGTGATATAAAAATAAATTGTAACCACAATATAAATATGAAGAAACATAATTTTATTGATAAAGTGATGCAAGTACACTTCTGTTTGTTCCCTTGATTCTTCTCTCCTGATTATTTCTGTAATTCGAGAGCTGAAAGAACGTATTTCTCGAACGTAGGATGATGCGGGCTTTCATGGATTTATTTGATATCCATGAAGTATGTTGTGGATCTTCTTGAATTATTTGATTATCAAGAATTATCCGGCCACTTCTTGATCTCTTTGTGAATATCTCGTGAGTTTATGGGATTTTCGAGATAATCTCTATTTTTGAGATGCCTCTTCAAAAGGAATATGTGACCCTTTTTATAGGTAAGGTTTAGGGTATAGGGTAGAGTAAACTCCAAAAATCTCTGATTGACTCCTAGGATTTCAAGAGTTCTATAGTATCTTGAATTTAAAATTTAACTTGATCCTTTAAAATTTCGATGTCTACATATATATTAAACATAATATGAAAATTAATTCCGAAAAAGCTTAATTTTTATAGTCAAGTATTGTTATATAAAAATATTGTTATAGAGAAATCTGAAAGTATAAAGAGTTTTTAGCTTCTTCTCGTCAAAGTAAGAAAAAATTAAATTGAATGGGTAGGAATTTGAAACGAAAGTGATCTTTTATTGTTCATTACAACAATAAACCCAATATGTTTCCACCAGTTGGGGGTCTGGGGAAGCTAGTTGTATGGAGACTTTACCCCTACCTAACAGGTAGAGGCTGTTTTCAATAGACCCTCGGCTCAGAAAGGGTAATGAGAAGAAGTGGATAGCAAGAAAGGGAAAAAAAAGGGGGAAAAAAGAAAAAATGGAGAAATAAAGAATAAGTAGTATCAAATACTAGCAACAAGAAAATCTTTTATTGTTCCTTCTTAATTTGAAATTCATTGCTCATTTAATTCTGATTTGTGCCACGTAGCATTTAATAAGTAACAGAAAAAGTGTTCCCTATCAGAATTTCCCTATAACAAAAATGAATTAAGAGATCTCATATATCCCACCACACTATCCTTCGTAACAAAAAGTGCACAAAAAGAAATGACTTGAAACCTACTCCGACGTAAATCATACGTCCTCCGTTCACGTTTACTTGGTCATTATTGACTTTGTACATCCCTTAAGAAATAATCAATTAAGTGCATAATTTACCATGATACTCATATTAATTGGTATATAGTTTTGATAAGGAAACAAAAGTAAATAAGGAATATTCTAGATTTGTATATTTCCTATGTTATTT
>ML300792.1:0-14468 GCA_005239505.1 Nicotiana paniculata
CTGAAACCTAGCACACAGTCCTACACTGAACACAATATCAGGTCTGCTGGCAGTGAGATATAAAGAGACCCAATCATCCCTCTATATAGTTTCTGATCAACGGATGAACCAGGTTCATCCACATCTAATTTTGTACTTGTGGATATGGGGGTGTCTATTTCCTTTGAGTCTTCCATTTTAAATTTCTTGAGCAATTATTTCACATACTTTTGTTGATGGATCATTGTTCCATTCGAGTTTTGCTTGATTTTCAAGCCTAAGAAGAAGTTTAGCTCACCCATCATACTCATCTCAAACTCACTCCCCATAAGTACAACAAATTCCTTACTCCATTTTTCAGAAGTCGCCCTAAATATGATATCATCCACATATATTTACACAACCGGGAGTTCTTTACCCTTTTCCTTTAAGAACAAGGTGTTGTCAATTTTACCTCGTTTATACCATGTTCTAGAAGGAATTTTGATAGACGCTCATACCATGCTCTTGGTGCTTGTTTTAGACCATAAAGAGCCTTGTCAAGTTTGTATACATGGTCAGGTGACTCCTTGCTTTCAAAACCTGGAGGCTGTTTGACAAATACATCTTCCTTCAGATAGCCATTGAGGAAGGCACTNTCCTCTTCTTGATTGTATCCTTGAACAACCAATCTAACCTTGTTTCTTGTAACAGTTCCATCCTCATCGAGCTTGTTCCTCTTTGTACCAATCACTTATCTGTCTAGTGGTCTGGGTGCTAGTGCCACACTTGAATTTTTCCAAATTGATTCAGCTCTTCTTGAATGAAATTTACCCAGTCAGCATCCTGTAGGGCTTCACCAATGTTCTTTGGTTCAATCAAGGATAGAAAGGCATCAAACGCACACAGATTTTTCAAAGAGGATTGATGTTCTCAAGAGGGTGAGAACTCAGATATCTGTGTGGTTTGAGAACCAACTGTTCACTTCTGGATAGCTCCATGGTGTCTTGTTGTTGTGGAACATGATCAGGGCCAAGGTTCACATTTTGAGTTCCCCATGTCATGTTGCTTGGGGTAGTTGGACCTGGTCCATCTTCCATGTTTGCTTCAATGTTTTCACTGCTTCTCACCAGTCCAAGCTCCTCATCTTCTGGTTCGTTACCAACCCCAATAATTTTACATTTCTTTCCATTTCCAAAGGAGACATTTTCTCCTTTGAGGATTTCAAGTGAAAGGAACTGTTCCATGTTCCCTGTCATATGCTTTGAGCAGCCACTATCCAAATACCAAATTTGGCTGCCTCCTCTCACTTGAACCTACAAAAAGAAATCAGGGGTTAGTTTTAAGAACCCAAACTAGTTTGGGTCCTTTTCTATGAGAGAATGGATAAATCAAGCTTTTTATGGCCCAATTTGGTAGCCAGTTTTTCTTTTTAACAAAACTCCATTTCTTCGACTGGCCTTCTCTTTTGCAGTACACTCAATTTTGTAGTGGCCAGTCTTACCACAGTGGGTGCAGATTTTATTCTCAGGGAGAGTGAGATACTTGCTTTTGGGATCCCACTTGGGCAATTGACTCCCAAAGCCAATCCCTCTCATATTTCTACTATGATTCTCTTGAATCCATGTCAAGGCATCAGAGGATTTATTCCATTTACAAGTTCGATCGAATTCATGTTTGACTTTGCCAAGTTCTTTTTTAAGAGTTCTTATATGTTCATCCTTGGCATACATGTTATCTTTTAGTTTTCCCATGTTTTTTTCTAACATGATATGGGAATAATCAACAACCTTTTTACTTGATCCTAGCTTTAGCTTTACGTTTTCAGATTTTAGTTCTAGAATCTCAGTTTCAAGGGGATGAACCTGGTTCAACAAGTCAGTGTTTTTCTTTTCAGATTCACTGACTCTGATTTCCAGGTTTATGCACTTTGCTTTTAGAATTGCACATTCTTTAGATAGTTGATCCTTCTCTTTGGTTGTTTCCTCAGAATCACCTATGAAATCAAGTAGCAACTCAGAGAGTTTTTCCTTAGATAGGAACTTTTACTTTGTTTTTAAGATGGGAGATACTTACCTCTGGTTCTTCATGTGATTCCTTGTCAGATTCTCCAATTGCCATGAGCGCCTGATCTTCAATCTCCCCATCTTCTGATTCTTTATCTGAACTTTCCCCCCAAGCAGCAACCATAGCCTTTGTTGTGGTTTTCTTGGGTCCTGTTCCTTCTTCCTGTTCCTTCTTCCTGTTCCTTCTCTCATATCTCTTTTTTTTCATTATACTTCCCACTGAGGACTATTTTTAATGATATGGTTAGTCCTACCACATTTATAGCATCTCTCGTTGGTTGGTCTTTCTGGAGCTTTTGCTTTATTGTAGTTTCCTCCTCTAGAGATGCCTTTCTTCCTCATGAGAAAGTTTCTGAATTCTTTGGTGATCATGGCCATCTCATCATCTTCCAGATTTGCTCCCTCATTGATTCTTAGTTCTAGACTCCTCTCCTTCTTTGGACCATCCATCTTCATTGTCTTCCTTCTCAGTTCATAGGCAGTGAGGTTTCCAATCAGCTCATCCAATCTCAGGGTTGCCATATTTTTGGATTCCTGGATAGCAGTGATTTTGCTTTCCCAAGAAATAGGCAAGACCCTTGTTAGGATCTTCTCAACCTTGTCCTCTTCAAGAATGACTCTTCCAAGAGACTTCAGTTCATTAGTCAAGGTTGTGAACCTTGTGTACATCTCTTGGATAGTCTCTCCTTCTTTCATAGTGAAGTTTTCATACTGAGAGTATAGTAGAGTACCTCTTGACCTTTTCACCTGAGGTGTTCCTTCATGGGCTACTTGCAAGGTATCCCAAATCTCTTTGGCAGTGGTGCAGCTTTGGATTCTGCTGTACTCGTCTGGACCTAGTCCACAAATTAGCCATTTTTTGGCCTTTGCATTCTTCTCCCATTTCTTCAGATCCTCAGCAGTGCAATCAGCTCTAGTCTTTGGTATATCTATACCTTCATCAGTCTTCATCATGGTAGCTAGAGGACCATCAGTGACTATGTCCCAGAGTTCATACTCTTCTCCAATTAGGTGATCCTTCATCCTAATTTTCCACCAAGAGTAATACTGGCCATTGAAGAGTGGTGGCATTGTAGTTGATTGACCTTCCCAATTTCCAGGTGGTGCACTCATCTTGATCTTCTCCAAGGTGTTAGCCTTTCAAGGATAACCTGCTCTGATACCAATTGATGTTTTAGACGTCAATACTTTACAAGAAGATAAGTTACATTGTGAGGTACCCAATTTTCGAGTGCTGCCTCAATAGAAAAACTTGGTTCTTCTTGATGTACTTACTTCTACTGTCGTGGAATATTA
Source organism: Nicotiana paniculata (assembly GCA_005239505.1). Classification (NCBI taxonomy): domain Eukaryota; kingdom Viridiplantae; phylum Streptophyta; class Magnoliopsida; order Solanales; family Solanaceae; genus Nicotiana; species Nicotiana paniculata. The sequence goes on from ML300792.1 coordinate 3,321, forward strand.
AAAGTAATAAAGTAAAAACACAAGGATTTTTACGTGGAAAACACCTGGCTCAAAAGGTGAAAAAATCACGACCTACTCCTTAGTAGGATTTTCTCAAACACTTCTTATCTAGATTTTTGCTGGATCCTAGCTCTAGCTTTAAGTTTTCAGATTTTAGTTCTAGAATCTCAGTTTCAAGTGGATGAACCCGGTTCAACAAGACAGTGTTTTTCTTTTCAGATTCACTTACTCTGATTTCCAGGTTCATGCATTTTGCTTTTAGCATTTCACATTCTGTAGAGAGTTGTTCCTTCTCTTTGNCTCGGATTCTCCAATTGCCGTGAGCGCCTGATCTTCATTCTCACCATCTTCTGATTCTTCATCTAAACTTTCCCCCAAGCAGAAACCATAGCTTTTGTTGTGGTTTTCTTGGGTTGGACCAGTTCCTTCTTCCTGTACCTTCTTTCATATCTCTTCTTTTTCCATTCCACTTCCCACCGAGGACAGTTCTTGATAAGGTGGTCAGTCTTTCCACACTTGTAGCATCCCTCATTTGTTGGATTTTCTGGAGCTTTTGCTTTGTTGTAATTTTCTTCTCTAGAGATGCCCTTCTTCCTTATTAGAAATTTTCTGAACTCTTTGGTAATCATGGCCATCTCATCTTCCTCAAGATCTGCTCCCTCAGTGATTCAGTTCTATACCCCTCTCCTTATTTGGACCATCCATCTTCATTGTCTGCCTTCTAATTTTATAGGCAGTAAGTTTTCCAATTAATTCATCCAATATGAGGGTTGCCATATTTTTGGATTCCTGGATAGCAGTGATTTTGCTTTCTCAGGAGATTGATAAAACCCTTGTCAGGATCTTCTCTACCCTGTCCTCTTCAAGAATGACTCTACCAAGAGACTTAAGTTCATTTGTCAAAGTTGTGAACCTTGTGTACATCTCTTGGATTGTCTCTCCTTATTTCATAGTGAAGTTTTCATACTGTGAGTATAGAAGAGTACCTCTTGATCTTTTTACCTGAGGTGTTCCTTCATGGGCTACTTGCAAAGTGTCCCAAATTTCTTTAGCAGTGGTACAACTTTGAATTCTGTTATACTCGTCTGGACCGAGTCCACACACAATCCACTTCTTGGCCTTAGCATTTTTCTCCCACTTTCTGAAATCCTCAGCAGTGTAGTCAGCTCTAGTCTTTGGCACATCTACTCCTTCAACAGTCTTCTTCATGGTGGCTAAAGGACCGTCAGTGACCATGTACCATAGTTCATAGTCTTCTCCAATTAAGTGATCCTTCATCCTATTCTTCCACCAGGAGTAATACTGGCCATTAAAAAGTGGTGGCCTTGCAGTTAATTGACCCTCCCAGTTTCCAGGTGGTGCACTCATTTTTATCTTTTCCAAGGTGTTAGCCTTTTCAAGGAACTTTTAGTTTTGAATTGACGGTTAAGGCTTCCCTAGAATCTAGGTATTTTAATTTGGTAAGGATTCTTGTTGAAACAGAATCTAGGTATTTTATACGTGTCAATACCACACAAGAGGGGCGTGATTTGTGTGGTCGCCAATTTTTGAGTGTATCGTTATAGAAGGACCTGGTTCTTCTATGTGTTCCAACTCGTACTGTTGCGGAATAATAAATGCAAAGAAGTAAAGAACACAGAGATTTTGACGTGGAAAACACCTGGCTCAAAAGGTGAAAAAACCACGACCTACTCACTTCACTACAACTCTGAGCCAACATCATTTACAAAATAAACTCTTTTGTAAACCTAAGGATTAACTCTAACCCTTATAACAGCACGCCACAGGCTGTTGTGACTACGTCAAGTTAAATCTAACTTGAATGATACAACTCAAGTACCTAGTACAATTTGCTTCTAAGAAAGCTGAAAAAGGTACAATTTTAGACCATCTNCGAACTCTCCAATTTGGCTTGAACTGCTTGCAAAATTTCTTCACGAATTTTGCTCTCAATTCTTGATAATTTTCTGCTTTTGTGCGTCTGTATACAATAAGAACAATCTGCAATTTATAGGAGTTAGTAGATAAGGATTTAACTAGAATCCTAATGCAACTCTTCCTTGGTGGAAGAGTTCTAGTCAAACTCAACTCCTAAATCCTTCCTTATCTTAGATTCTATTCTTATTGAATAAGGAGTCCTTCTCCAATTTCGTTTTTGCAATCTTTCCTATCAGAAGATATCTCAATTTTACCAGAATACATTTATCTCATGCATATGCATCTCATGTGCCTTTAACTCTGCTGGTCTATGTCACCTGTGATGGACCTGGTTCATCTCGGAGTTCCTTTGTCAATCTTCAAAACTATTTCCTTTCTTGGGCCAACAAATTCCCCCTTTTTGATGATGACAAACTTTGTGCTTCAGGCCTGTTTCAGCTTAGTCCAACATTGACACATATAAGAGTATTAAGCATTTATCACAAAGAACCAGGTTCATTAGGTTATAAATATCACATGTTCAGAGCACAGCCTATCTTCCCCCTTTTGGCATCATCGAAAAGTTGCAAAAAAAATTGTGTGAATCCCAGATTTTTAACACTTACTCATCGACATTTGGGCAACTGCATATGCAATCATGGATTAATCATCAATAATCAACTAAGAATTCAAACTATCAAAAAATATAGACAATGAACAAGAACAAAAGAAGCAAACTTCATTGTTAGAGAGAATATGATTCTGCCACAATCCACAAAATAAAATAAAAACAGTTAAAACATGAGCAACAAACAAACAAAAAAATTGTGAATCTGGGTCACTGAAAATTCTAGGCAAGGCTAAGAAATTAAGGCTTGGAAAAACTGCAGACTTAGTTCATTTAGCCAAGATGGATGGTTCAGCAGACTTAGAAACAGATGAAGACTTCTTTGAGGAAGTCTTGGCTTTCTTGGGCTTAGGGGTCTGAACATCTACATATGCCACTTTTTCATTTGGATGGACCAGGTCCATCGCATCCACTTCAACAGCCTCAATAGGCTCAACAACCTTTTCTTTCCCCTTTTCCACTCTTTTCTTCTTACTCTCCTCTAAAGCTCTCTTCAACTCGTCCTCACCTTTCTTTACCTTGCTCCTTGTAGTTCTTCCTCTTGGAAGAGAAATATTAGAAGTCTCAGAAGGAGCAGCTTTTTTTTTCTTACTTTCTCTTGATGTTCCATACGTTTGAGCTTTAGGAGTTCTTTTCTTCTTTGGATTGTAATTATCGCCTAACATTTACAGTAGATCCGCCAAGGTTTCCTCAGTAGATGAACCAGGTTCATCTGTGTGCTTTCCTAAATTTACTAACCCTTCAGCGGTTTCTCCTGATTCACTTCCCCTGTGTTCTTGCTACTTTCGTCCTCCTTTTCTGGCTCAGCTCCACAAATAGACATTCTAACATATTTAGAGGTGGGTGAAGAATCAACCACTTCTTTCCCTTTTCCCCTTCTCATTAATCCGTACTTCCTCACTCTCCTTTTCTTTTCTATTTTATTTTTACCTCATCTCCTTCTTGTCTCAGGTATTTCCACATATACCACAGACCCAACCAGTATGAACCTATTTCGGAACTGGTTCAAAGTCAATTGGATAGGCTTTTGAAGATTTTTAGTTTGGGTAGAGTTCTGCTCATGATTTAATTATTGGTATTTCAAAGTGTGCAGAGTTTAGAACACATACCTCGCCTTTCAGATGAACCAGCACGATGAACCAGGTTCATCCTTTCAGAATCGTCTTGATCAAGCCTCAATTTGCAGAGATAGGAAAAATTTCATTAGTGACCAGTAAGTCATATCAAAACATGGCATAAGAGTATATCTTTTACAGTATAAGACTGAGCAATTGTTAATCTGATTAGTTACACAAATTCCTGATTTTCTAGCCAAATTTTTTTTTTCATTTTTCCTTCTTCTTTTTCCCTTTTTTTTTCATGTACATTCTGAACTGGTTCAATCAGGTGATCTTAATCATCCCTAATAGTAACATGTTCCTTTCAAAATTCTCTCTACTTAGTTCTTTTGTATAGATATCAACAATCTGTTTATCAGTAGCATAAAGCTCAATAGTGATCAGTCCCTTCTCATAATTATCCCTTAAAAATGATGTCTAAAATTTATGTGCTTAGTTCTTTTGTGATGAACCGAGTTCTTGGTCATACTAATTTCATTAGTGTTTTCATAAAAGATAGGGATACAACCTACATCAACCCCACAATCAATTAATTGTTGTTGATCCACAACATTTAGCACAACATGAGGCAGCAGCAATACACTCAGTTTCAGCAGTAGATAAGCCCTCAGAATTTTACCTTTTTGGTGGCCCAAGACACAAGACATGAGCCAAGAAATTGTGTCATACTTGAGGTGCTCTTTCTATCCACAGAAAAGCTGCATAATCAGCATCATCATATCCCACTAAGTTGAAATTACTACCTTATGGATACCATAGACAAAGGTCAGAAGTGCCTTTTAGGTATCTCAAGATCCTCTTGACAGCAGTCAAGTGAGACTCTTTTGGATTTTCCTGGAATCCAACACAAGGCCTACACTGAAAACAATGCCAGGTCTTCTGGCAGTGAGATATAACAAAGAGCTAATCATTCCCCTATACATCTTCTGATCAACAGATGAACCGGGTTCATCCATATCCAATTTCGTGGATGTTGCAATAGGAGTGTCAATTTCTTTGGATGTTCCTTCCTGGTTTTGTTACTGAGGAATAGGTTCATGGACAGGTTCCCTCGAGGTTTGAGGATCGGTTCCTCTCTAGTCAGTTCTCCCTGTCACGTTGCCCTGGGTGGAAGGACCTGTTCCATCACTTGTTCCATCCTGTGATGCTGCTTCAGGCTGGACTGTGACTTCATCATTTGAGTTTCTTTTTAGTCCAATCTCTTCATCATCTTGTTCCTTATCAAACCCAATGATCTCACCTTTCTTCCTATTTCCAAAGGAGACATTACCTCCTTTGAGGTTCTTAAGTGAAAGGAATTGGTCTTTGCTTATTGTCATGTGCTTTGAGAAGCCACTATCCATGTACCATATTTGGTTGCTCCCTTTAACTTGAACCTACAAAAGGAAATCAGGGGTTAGTATTAGGAACCCAAACTAGTTTGGGTCCCTTTCTATAAGCAAAAGGATAAATCACATTCTTTTTAGCCCAACTTGGCAGCCTATTTTTCCCTAGAACAAATTTTTTGTTCTTCTGACTTGCCTTCTTTTTTGCAGTACATTCACTTTTATAGTGACCAGTATTACCACAGTGTGTGAAAGTCTTGTTCTCAGTTAGTGTGAGGTACTTGCCTTTAGGATCTCACTTAGGTGTAGAGCTCCCAAATCCAAGTCCTCTTCTGTTGCTACTATGATGTTTTTGTAGCCATGAAAGTGCATCATAGGATCTGTTCCATTTACAAATTCTGTCTAGCTCATGATTAACCTTAGTCAAGTCCTCCTTCAGGGTTCTTACCATTTCATCCTTTTTATAAAGCTCATCGTTTACCTTTCCGAGATCCTTTCCTAGTGAGAGTTGTGTGTCACTATCTATTTCTTTACATGTTCCTAACTTCAATTTTAGATTTTCATATCTAAGTTCTAAGATAGTAGAATCAAGTGCATGAACCTGGTTTTTCAATGTAGTATTTTCCTTTTCAGTTTTACAAATATTTATTTCCAGGTTTTTGCATTCTACTATTAAAAAGTTACACTCTTTTGACAGTTGTTCTTTTTCAGAACTTATATTCTTAGATTCATCAATTAAAATTAGCAAAAATTCAAATAGTCTATCTTTAGAAAGGAGTTTAATTTTATCCTTAAGGTCCATAAAACTTATCTTGGATTATTCATCAGGTTCATCTTCAGATTCCCGAACTGCTATAAGAGCTCGTTCAGCAACCATTGCTTTGGATGACCTTTTGTTGTAGTTCTTTTTGTCATGAACATGTTCCTTCTTTCTGTTCCTTCTTTCAGATTTCTCCTTTTTCCACTCGACTTCCCACATAGGACAGTTCTTGATCATGTGGTTCTTTTTACCACATTTGAAGCATCCATCAGTCATCTGCAAGTGATCATCGAATAGTGGTGGCCTAGTGGTGGATTTCTCTTTACACTTTTCAGGTAGTGCACTCATCTTGATCTTTTGCTAAGGTGTTATCCTCTTCAAGGATAACCCACTCTGATACCAATTGATGTTTTATACGTCAATACCACACAAGAGGGGGGTGATTTGTGTGGTGTCCAATTTTCGAGTGCAGTCTCTATAGAAGGACCTGGTTCTTCTATGTGTTCCAACTCGTACTGTTGCGGAATAATAAATGCAGAAAAGTAAAAAACACAGAGATTTTTACGTGGATAACACCCGGCTCAAAAGGTGAAAAAACCACGACCTACTACTCAGTAGGATTTTCTCCCAACACTTCACTACAACAATGAGCCAAACAGCATTTACAAAATAAACTCTTTTGTAAACCTAAGGATTAACTCTAACCCTTTGTGGCAAACTAGCCTCTAGCTATTTGCGACAAACTTCAAGTTAACTATAACTTGAACACTCAGTACCTATTACAATTGCTTCTAGATAAAGCTGAAAGGTACAATTTGTAATCACCTACTACAAATAAACTAGACTAAAAGACAACAGATGGAACTGGTTCTTCTAGCTGGTTCAAGTAGCTCCAGATTCGCACTCTCCAATTTGGCTCGAACTGCTTGCAAAATTTCTTCACGAATTTTGCTCTCAATTCTTGATAAATTTCTGTTTTTGTGTGTCTATATACAATAAGAACAATCAGCAATTTATAGGAGTTAGTAGATAAGGAATTAACTATAATCCTAATGCAACTCTTCCTTGGTAGAAGAGTTCTAGTCAAACTCAACTTCTAAATCCTTCATTATCTTAGATTCTGTTCTTATTGAATAAGGAGTCCTTCTCCAATTTCGTTTTTTGCAATCTTTTCGATCAGAAGATATCTCAATTTTACTAGAATACATTTATCTCATGCATGTGCATCTCATGTGCCTTTAAATCAGCTGGTATATGTCACTTGTGATGGACCTGGTTCATCTCGGAGTTCCTTTGTCAATCTTCAAAACTATTTCCTTTCTTGGGCCAACACCATGAATCCAAGGAACTTCCCGGATCTGACCCCGAATGCGCATTTCTCTGGGTTCAACTTCATATTGTATTTCTCTAGTATGTTTAAGGTTCCATGCAATGTTCTAAATGGTCCTCTGCTCGCAGGGATTTAACTAACATGTCGTCAATGTAAACCTCTATTGATTTTCCTATTTTCTCTTCGAACATCTGATTTACTAGGCATTGGTAAGTGGCACCGACGTTCTTTAGTTTTAACAACATTACGTTTTAATAATAGGTGTCGTATTTAGTGATGAAGGAAGTCTTTTCTTGGTCACCCGGTTCCATACAGATCTGGTTGTACCCAGAATAGGCATCGAGAAATCTGAGTATCTCGTGGCCGCCCGTCGCATCGATCATGAAATTGATTTTAAGCAAAGGAAAAGAGTCCTTTGGGCATTCCTTGTTCAGGTCTTTGTAGTCTACACACATTCTTAATTTATTTCCTTTTTTAGGCACTACTACTATGTTTGCTAACCAATTCGGGTACTTCACTTCCCGAATGGAACCTATTTTAAGGAGTTTGGATACCTCATCTTTGATGATGCGTGCTTAACTTCGGAATAAGGCCTCCTCTTCTGTTTAACCATGTGGAATTTCGGGTCCAAGCTCAGCTCGTGAGTGGTTATTTCTAGTGGAATCCCTATCATATCAAAGTGGGACCAATAAACACAATCTATGTTAGCTGTAAGGAATTCAAATGAGTTTCTTCCTTAGCTCGGGAGTTAGCCCTGTGCCCAAGTATACCTTCTGATCGAGCAAGTGCTCGATCAATCTGACTTGCTCCAGCTCCTCAACCGTTGACTTGGTGGCATCGAAATCGTCAGGGGCTGGGAACGACCTAGGGACTCCATAATCATCATAATCGTCTAACTCCTACTTTTTTGGTTCGTTCGGGGATGACATCGATGATTTCTATTTGGTTTCATCCTTGGTAGCCGGACTCGGGTTATTTGATGTTGAGAGTGCGGATATCGCGGTCACCTCATCAACAAAGAACATTTCTTTTGCGTCCGTCTGTTCTCTATAAACAATTTTGTTCCCTTCGATCTCATATCTCCTTCAATCAAGTAGAACTTTGTTTCCTGAACGGTTCCGGCGGTGTTTACCGGTAGGGTTATCTCCCCTTTGGTATTATTGTATGCCATGTTAAATCTGTTTAAAACTCGGACTGCATGCACTATCTGGTCTTGTAGACCCAACTGTTCTACGACCTTCTGTCTGATGATATTAGTTGAGATACCTGGATCAATTAACACACACTTAACTCGAGACTTATTTATGAGTATAGACATTAACAGTGCAACATTATATGGTTGCACGATGCCTTCCGCGTCCTCATCATTGAAAGATACGGTTACCTTCGACACATAATCTTGAGTCCATTTTTCCCTTGTAATGGACACCTTAGTGCGCTTTAACATCGACCCTTGAGGGACGTCAAATCCACCAATGATCATGTTAATGATGTTCTGAGGTTCCTTTTGTTCGATCTTCTTGTTGGAGTCCCTATTCCTGAAGTGATTTTTGGCTCGATCACTCAGAAGCTCTCGAAGGTGTCGTTTATTGAATAACCGGGTTACTTCTTCTCTCGGTTGTTGGCAGTCTTCGATTTTGTGGCCGTGAGTACCATGATAGTTACACATTTGGTTGAGGTCCCTTTGGGCAGAATTGGATTGTAATGGTCGAGGCCACTTAGTATCTTTGATGCGTTCGATGGCTGATACGATGCCGACACCATCGACATTGACGTTGAAGTGCCTCCTTAGACTCGATGGGTCTATCGAAACTGCTTTAACTCATAAGTCCCAGGTTATTATGACCTCCATCGCTTCTTCATTCCTCACAGGGTTGCATCCGGACCCATTATCCCTTCTATCTCCATTGTGTGGTTGATACCGATATTTATTCGATCTTAGTTTATGATCGACGACTCTTTTGGACCTGAGCTGATCGCCTTTGACCCTAATTTTGTTTGGTACTTGTTATAGACGTCGGCCCAAGTAATCGCTGGGTACTCTATCAAATTTTGTTTTAACTGCTGTGAATCCAATGAGCTTCGGGGGTTGAGTCCCTTGGTGAATTCCTGAACGGACCAATCGTCCACGACCGGAGGCAGATCCATCCATTCCATTTGAAACCTTGATACAAATTCCTTGAGCATCTCGTTATCTCTTTGCTTTACTTTGAAAAAGGTCTGACTTCCTGGTCTCGACCTTGATGGCCCCGAATTGCGCTTTTACAAAGGTTTCTTCAAACATAGCAAACGAGTCAATAGAATTAGGAGGTAAGATGTGATACCCTATCATAGCTCCTTTTGACAAGGTCTCTCCGAACTTTTTCAGCAGAACGGATTCGATCTCGTCATCTTCCAGATTTTTTCCCTTGAGGGCGCATGTGTAGGAGGTCACATTTTCATTTGGATCAGTTGTTCCATTATACTTTGGAATTTCGGGCATACATAACTTCTTTGGGATCGGCTTCGGAGCTGCGGTCGGAGGGAAAGGCTTTTGGAAAAATTTCTTGGAATCCAAGCCCTTCAGTATCGGTGGTGCACCTGGGATTTGATCGACCCTGGAGTTATAGGTCTCCATTTTTTGGTCGTTGGCTTCCATTGATCGACCCTGGGATTTGATCGACCCTGGTTCAGCTTCATCCCGCCTTTCTGTGACTGGTTCATTTCTGCGAGCATTTTCTCGGTATGGTTCAAGCTTAACTCTGCTGGGGGCGCGGCTTTGATTCTGCAACTGGGATATTGCTGCCTGTTGAGCCTGTAACATTTCGAAGTTCACCCGCAAGCTGTTGTGTGTACTCCGGGATATCAGTCGGGATCTCCCGCGAATGTTCTTTTCAGGGTCAGTAAGCAAGTTTGCTTCGATAGCCACGTGTGAGTTAGAATCAATCGGATTCGCAACTGGACTCTGTTGGGGTCAACATAGGGCACCTCATTGCTGGGCACCACATTGTTGTTCTCACCATGGTGGCCGGACTCAGCATCAACGTTCTAATGGGCAGATTGGAGTTTGACATATTTTATTTGAATTGAAATTAGAAGCTCAAATAACAATTGTAAAACAGAGTGTGTTATGGAAATTTGTATCAAATTGCCACTATTTACCTTAACCCCACGGTGGGTGTCAAACTGTTTACCCTAAAAATGGATAATAATTGAATTTATATGTAGTTTTAAAGATATGCGGATTAATTCAATACAAATGATAAATTGCATTAGATAAAACAGATAAGGATGTAATAAATTGTCAAACCAATTAAGGGGAGTGATCCCAGACTCAGTAACAGCTTAATGAAATGCTTGGTTTCGATCCCGGGCTCATGATAATGAAGAACTGATGAACAAAGTAAGAACTTTGAATAACAGAGAAAATAAGAGTATATTGTCTTGATATGTGTGTTACAATGTGTCTTTATGAATAATAAGCTTTCCCATTTATATAGTAGGGGAGTTTTACTCTACAATTCGAAAGAAGGTAAAAATCTTCCGTTACGCTGATCATTGGTACGAGCCGAAATTCGCGCCGTGATATCCGTTCAGGCACGGACATCACGACCCCTTGTTAGTCGTGTGCAGCTACTTGGTAATGTTCTCCGAAGTTTTCAATCTTCATATCGAGCCTCGAGGTTATGGCTCAGTATCCCTGAGGGCAGGTGATTTGCCCGAGCCCTGATACGAGGGGTTCTTCGCTCTGACTACATCACGGTCATGTTCTTGCTCTATTTGACTCACCGGGGAGTCGAGTCATGTAGTCGGATCGGTTTTACCCATACACAGTTTTAAAAGAGAATTACTTTAACTCATGTAAATAGACAAAACTGAATATTGTGAATACCTAATTTTTGCACCATTTAAATGCTCCTAAAGTTGTTAGTGTCAATTTTCCTTCAATCGTTATTTTTCTTATGTTTTTATGCATTTTTAATTGAATTTCTTGTCATAAAAATACCAAAAAATTTTCTATACTTTTATCTTTGTGTGTGCACTTTTAATTGACTAATTATTTGATAAGTTAATTGATTTCTCATGTAATT